>MDKH01066397.1:0-11213 GCA_005239495.1 Nicotiana undulata
TGAGGTAGAAATTCCTTCCCTAAGGATCATACAAGAAACTGAGCTCAGCGACGCATAATGGGTGATCAACAGCGATTCTCAATTGGTGGTAAACTAAATGCAGGGGACTTACATCACTCGAGAAACTCGAATGCAACAATATTTAGCAAAGGCACGAGAACTTGTAAGACAGTTCAAAACGTGGAAAATAATACAAATACCCAGGGAGGAAAATGCTGAAGCAGATGCATTAGCAAACCTTGCGGCAGTCACAGAAGTGACCAGTAAAGACAACACCATTGTCGTCCACCTCTTTCATTCAGCGATTGACCAAGACAGAAATGAGGTATCTTTCAATAATTTAAATTGGGATTGGAGAAACGAAATTCTCAGTTTTTTGCAGAGTGGTACCGTGCCTGAAGACAAGAAAACAGCTCAAGCGCTTCGCCGCAAAGCAACAAGATATTGTCTTGTACATAACACGTTGTATCGTAAAATGTTTGGGGGACCCCTAGCTAAATGCCTCGGACCTAATCAGACGGAGTTCATGATAAAAGAAGTCCACGAAGGACATTGTGGAAATCACGCAGGAGCAAGGTCTTTAGTAAAAACCCTAATCAGAGCAGGGTACTACTGTCCTAAGATGGAAGAAGACGCGGAGAATTTCATCTCAAAATGCGATAGGTGTCAACGGTTTGCCAATAATATGCACAGACCAGCGGAGCTATTACATTCTATCATATCACCATGGCCCTTTATGAAATGGGGAATGGCCTCTTCCCCTAGCTAAAGGACAGGTACGATTCCTTCTGGTGCTTACTTATTATTTCACAAAATGGGTCGAAGCGTAAGCATTCAAACAAGTGCGTGAAAAGGAGATCAAAAGTTTCTTATGGCGAAACATAATATGCCAATTTGGAATTCCAAAGGAGATCGTGTGTGATAATGGTCCACAGTTTATAGGCTCTCAAATCACGGAGTTCTTCGAAAGTTGGAAAATTAAACGGATTGCTTCAACACCATATCATCCCATAGCTAACGGACAAGCTGAGTCTACGAACAAAATCATTATCAACAATATAAAGAAGTGCTTAGATAAAGCCAAAGGCAGTTGGCCCGACGAATTACCAGCGGTATTATGGGCATACAGAACCACGTCAAAAACAGCTACGGGAGAAACCCCTTTCGCACTTGTTTATGGCTCAGAAGCATTAATACCCGTGGAAATCGGTGAACCAAGTTTGAGGATGACAACAGCTACGGAGCAAACAAATGACACCGAACTCCAAACCAATTTGGACTTGCTCGAGTCACGAAGGGAAGCTGCTCTAATATGGATGGCAGCTCAAAAGAAAATCATAGAGCGATATTACAATCGTAAAGCTCATCTCAGATTTTTTAAGATATGGGGACTTCGTACTTAAAAAGGTTTTCCAATCAACAAAAGAAGCAGGAGCTGGCAAATTGAATCCAAATTAGGAAGGACCCTATAAGGTCCGGGGCATAGTTGGGAAAGGTGCGTATGAGTTGGAAGCCATGGACGGCAGGATTCTACCAACGAGCTGGAACGCCATCCATCTGAAGAAATACTACTTCTAAGGAAAAGAAGTACCCCCGGTCAAGTATCGCATGTTCGATTTTATCTTTGAATATTTAAAATTACTAACTATTTTAGATGATAGGCAAAAAGCAAACCCATCACCAGATGGTGACATTAGACCTGCAAAGACGCGAGGAAATAACACAATTCCTGGTCTAGGGTTACACTTTCTGATGGATATGTTAAAGGGTTAAGCAGTCATCATCTAAAAAAGTATATACCCTCGAGTCCGGAATGTTTTCCTTTTTTAGGGAAAGGACCACAAAGAAGGAACAATCAAGTGCTCGAGATCTTATTCTTCAAAGCTCAAACACTTGGGGGACTATACAGTATGGAAGGCCAAGATGAAGCAAAAAGACTGCCAGAAGTCAAAGCTCGAGCCTAAAAGAACCATTTACCCAACAAGTCAAGTGATATGAGCAAAACGAAAAGAACTGAAGACTCCAGCACAAGAATTACAAAGCCTACTCTAAAAACCCTTCGAACCATGTTTAGGTTAAAAGGCAAAGTATCAGCTACGACGAAGAAATGTACATCTTACACTTATACAAAAACTGTTGCGATAAAAAACAGTTAGGGATAAAAGATCATCATCATTGTACTTAGTCAAAAACCAGTTATTATCAAAAACCAGTTATGAAATATTTGTACTCAAGTAGAAAACTGTTATTCAAATAAAACAGTTACGGATGAAAGATCATAACCCTTGTATTTATTCTCAAAACTGTTATCAAATAAAACAGTTACGAATCACGATACATTTCTCTCGTACTTGTTATAAAACTGTTGCAAATAAAAACAGTTATGGGTAAAAACCCAACATTTATAAAAACGGTTACTAATGAAAAACAACTATCTCCTTGTATTAACTCGAAAAAACTGTTACCTATGAAAAACAGTTGTGAAATAGAAGTGATTATCAAATCTGTTAAAACAAAACAGTTGCTACATGAGTCTTAGATGATAATCATAACACATGTAAAATGTTGTGAAAGTTCAAATAAAAACTTCTCACAAAAACATTTTGAAACATGTAAGAAATTCCTATCACTCTATTGCATTCCAATGAAGTTGAGACGTCTTCTTCATTAAGTATTAATCAAAAAGGGCCCTAACTCATAAACAAAGCTTGTCACAAACAAAGGCTAAAAATTTATACGAACACTACACCTACTGTGAAAAGGTTCAAAGTGAAATATGTATTTTTCATGCAAAAAAGCTAAGAGGTACAAACAAAAACCTCAGAAAAGCAATACATACAATCGACTTAAAAGAGTAACATTCAAACTCATAGCAAAAAGTCTCGAGATTGTATTGAAATTAAAATAAGCGGCTAAGTCGAAAACTAAGTACTAACTAGTACTTAGCCACATAAGTATTTACATTTTTTGTGCCCCTAAGTTGTTAGTTGGGGACTTTAAAGTTTCAAACTTACCCCCGATGGAGCTGGGAGTAACCACATCAATCCAAAGAAATAAAAAAAAAGAAATAAAAGAAAGGGAGTGGGGATAACAAAATCTTCATTCTTGAGGAGGAGGAGAGTTGACTTCTTCAGGAGGAGGAACGACAGATGCTTGAAGACCATGGGCTTCATCAGATGAAGAAAATTCAAGATCCCGCTGGGTCTTCTCCATGGCTTCTTTAGATTTAGCAATCTCAGCATTGAGGTCAAAACCCTCCTGGCCCATTTCCATTAACGTATCATGACGAGCACTCATATACACCGAACTCACGTCAACAGCTGTCGCCTCTTCAAGGTCACTATAATCCTTTGACCATGTCTGAATTTCAATCTTCAAGCTATCCTTCTCAGCTTCAGCGGCTTCAAGGGCAACCTTCAAAGGTACAACTGACTCCTCCAGAGTTCGAACTTTGATCAGGGCTTCACGAAGATCCTCTTGAGTCTGGGAAAGATTCCGTACAAGTTCACTGGAGTATTCCTCTTTCTGCCCCAACATATGCTTTAGATTCCTGATTTCCTCCATGGCTTTCGACAATTGTTAAGCAAATGAGGATTCAAGAATGTCTTTGTCCTTGTTGACCTGGCTGGAAGAAGCTCTCTCCACTGCTAACTCCGTAGCAACAATCCTCAACTGCTCCTTTAAGGTATGCCTTTCCTCGACTAGAACATCCATGTCTATCCTTAAGCCATCATATTGTCAAAATCAAACTGAAGCTCACACATCTCTTTCATCTCATTCTCTGAATTTGAAACTCTCTTCATGAGTTCTAATCCAATAATGTGCGGCTACAAAAAATAGTAAAACAATCAAACATGTTAAACTGTTATTCGAAGAAAATTGTATGTATGAAAAATTCAAAGGCATACCTTCAAAGAATTGTGCACCACTTCGTTGGCCCAAGTAAGAGTTGAATGGCTGTCAAGTTTGGACCTCTCTTCAGAGCCGATCAGAGGTTTGAGCCACACTTCAAGCTCAGCCGTCTTCTTAAAAAGACTCCCTCCAGATGGAACCTCAATTATAACCCTCCACATCTCCCTGCTGGAAGACCCTACTTCCACGAGAGAAGGCACTAAAGCAAGAACGGAGGGAGCAACACCAGATACGGACGAACGAGGAGCCGAGGGAGCCACGGGCACATCAACAGATACGGATGGATGAGGAGCTGAGGAAATAAAAGATACGGACGGAGGAGCCGCAGTAATAGCAAGAGGAGCAGGAACAACAGCAAAATCAGGAAAGATAGTAGCTAAGGGAACATCATCAGGGTCTAGCTCAAACCCTTCATGGAAAACACGCTCGGCAGGATCTTGAACCGGGCACTGAGATTCATCTCGGGAAAAAGAGGGCCTAATTTCCAACACGGAAGGAAGAGACTTGGGAGCAGATTCATCATTAACTACTCGCCTTCTTCTTGACTGGTGCACCAAAGCACCCTCTCTTCCTTCTTCCTCTTCCCCTCCAGAATAGGGATCACTGACTTTTCTCTTCGAAGAATTGGCAAGGATGCTCTGATCATGGGACAATGACATCTTCGGGAGCGACGAACTAGATGCCCCACGAGCAGAAAACCCTATCAAGAAAAAAGGGAAACATTAAATGAAAATAAAAAGAACTCAGGTAAGGCAGGAAGTAAGAAAAAATTTGCTTACCGTGAGTCTTAACAATCCAATTGTACTTCATGGAAAAGTACTTCCAAGATCTTTCTTCAACAGGAGCGGCAGACAACATTCTTTCTACCCAATCACGAATATCGGAGACATTCTCGACGGTATTCATGATTGCTGAAAAAGAAGAGAAAAACAGATGCGGTATTAAAAACGCAATTCAAATCTAAATGAAGAAAATAGATACGAACCAAAAAGTACTTACGTGCACGGTTCCACTTCTCAGGGAAGGGAAGATTGTTTTCACCAACTAAAACAGCAGTGGGAACGGCAACGTACCTGAGGTACCAACCTCTGTCCTTATCGTCACCTGGGGTTACTAAAACTCTTTTACTCCGAGCAGCCAGAGTAAAAACCCTTTGACAAAATAAGACAGGAGAATATAAATGAATAAGATGGTGGAAGGTGAAGGGAACTGAAACCTTAGAAGCTACTCTCAAGCAAGCAACTACTCGCCATACTAAAGGACCGACTTGTCCTAGACAGATATTGAAGTAGCGGCAAAACTCGATGATAACAGGGTCGATGGGAGGTTTAAATCCTAATGTAAAAGGATAAGTGTAAACGAAGGAATAACCCGTCTTGTAAGACATAATCCTCTGATTATTATTCGGCACAAGAATAGGAACATTAGACTCCCAAGAACACTCCCTGCGGACAAGAGGAATGTGACCTTCAATAATAATTGTCACATACTTCTCTACACTCTCCAAATAAGAAGACTGGTCAGCGATAGATGAATTTTCCATTGTAAAGACTATCTCAGCAGGAATAATTTCGTCAAATTTGGGTTCATGAATATCATCCTTACTCTTAGAAACAGAGTGAGAAGACCTAGCTCTAGGGGACAACAAAGACCTAGCGGAAGGAGGAGAAACCAGAGGGGAAGAAGAACCTCTAGTAGAGGCAGATCCCAGACTCCTCAGTCGACCACCTCTCCGGCTCCTAGATGGAGCAGAAGAAGATGCTAGAGTCTCTACATCTATAACCTCTTCTGGTTGGTTTGATGAAGACATCTTTACGAAAACAAAGGAAAATTCTTTGCAAAAGAGGAATTAAGTATGGAAGTGTTCCGTGAAAGTAAAGAAAGGAAGAAGACCATTTATACATAAGGGCAACCATCAAAACATGGAAGAATAATGATGGAAAGTCACAATTAAAGATGTCACTTCGGGATTGATATACCTGCAAAAAGCATTAAAAAGCGCCCATTCATTGCAGAGCCAATCAGAAAATGACACATGGAATAAGCATTAAATGGAAGTGATAAACGACGACTGTGTTCATAAAAAGATACAATGTTACGAAGCAAAGCGGCGGCAAAATATTCCCGCCATAAATGCATATCCACTTACCAAATATTAATCGATAAATATAGGTTAAGTGGGGGGACTATCTGTATTGGTAACAAAGAGTCTCACACGTAAGTAAGACCTTGACAACTCAGCTAGCTACGTGGACCAACGAAAACGTCACAGATGGACATGATTTTATAAAGAGGTACGAGATTAACTCAACAAGCACGAGCGCGAGATTGACTCGACAGGAACGGGATTGATTCGTTAGCCACTAGTGCATCAGCCACGGGAAACCTAATGAAGAAGAAGAGATGCAGTCATAAAGAACCCAAACAAAGCCACGGATAGATTCGATAATCAACAGTTAATGACTTATACGTTATGTAACTCCTATATAATAGTAACGGTTATTTTTTGATGATCCTTTGTAACGCTTCATTAATGTAATAATTAGCCATTAATGAGAAATCATTACAGAAACCAAAACGTTATGCTAGGAAGCCCCTATATAAAAGGGAAGAATTGTAATCCATAAGATCATCTGAATTCTCGAATACAAACTGCTTTACTTTTCTGCATTCTATACTGCTTATTATTCCTTTATTCATTATATTATTCACTCGATTATCAGTAACCCGCGTTTATCCTAAAATAGCTTTGGTCAAGGAATCTCATTCTTTGGTTAAACAACTTACTTAACTCACGTACTTATATTCTTGTTTATCAATCAATATTGGACTAAATCGCATATCTTTAAGACCTCATTATAAATTTAATTATTACTCATATTTTAGGGTAAACATAGGCTAATATTGACAGAAAAATATTTGTCCGTAAAGAAACTGAGCTCAAAGCAATAACTTAAAACAAGAAAATAGATAAGAGATATAGATAGAAAGAGAGGAGAGATTCTTATTTCTTTCATGTATTCAAGTGTGTAAAATATGATACCCAAACCCTCTATTTATAGGATGACATTGAGGTAATACAAAGGGATGCCATGAACATGGTATTAACTATGAGAATATGAGGGAAGATCATGTGGAGGTTATGGAGGTGTGGGAGTTACAACTATAATGGTGAGAAGTAGTGGTGATTATATACATAATGTAGAAGAGTAGTGGGAGTTGTATTTGATTAGTGGACATCCATATAATATGTATTTCATAATACCCCGTTGGATGTACACAGATAATATGCCTCGTTAAAACCTTACTAAGAAAAAATTATGTGGGAAAAAATCTTAGTGAAGGAAAAATAGTACATATATCTTGTAATACGCATGATTTGCTGCCTCATTAAAAACCTTGCCAGGAAACCCAGTGGGATAGCTAAGGAAAAAAGAGTACATCGCGTATTTTCCTCCCCCTGATGAAAACATCAATTTATTTCTCCGAGATAACGTGTTCCGGTCTTGTATACCAACTTCTCAAATGTTGAGGTTGCTAATGCTTCACTGAACAGAACACCAAATTATCAAGCGAGCAAATTTGTTGAACATATATTTCACCGCTCAGTGAAAATTGTGTCTGATAAAGAACTTTGATGAAACATATGTTTTATTCTGTCTCCTTCAATATATCCCTCTTTTAATTGAGATAACCAAATATCATCGCCTTCACAATTATTGGAATCTTCTCTTTAAAGAAAAGTCACACATCTGTTGTGTGTTGAGTCACTTGCTTTATCAGTTGCTGATATATTGACATGACTTGGATAAGATCAACAATTGACTGCCTTGTGAAATTATAATATGGCAGTACTCTCACATACAAATAGATTGTTGGAAGAACGAACTTCATAAAATGCCTGCATTTGCATAACCAACAAAATCTTGACACTATTTGTTAGAATAAACAAATATATATCAATGATTCCTTTTGCAATATAATACTAATAGTATTCCAATATCTTTATATATGAATAAAACTATATCTCTCTAGCATATTGTAATACTCATGGTTCTAGAAAGATATATAGTGCACCAATTGCAATAGACACAAAAACAAATCACGTGCCATGATTGCTCTAATCCACATAAAGATTTGTTGAAGGTTTATTTAATAAATTTCTTGGTAACCTTAATATGCTTCAGAAAACTTTAAATCCTTCAATGATTTTTATTTTTTTATATAAGTATATCAAAATTTTCAAGTATTGCCAGACTAAAATATGAAAATAATTGCATCCACCACAAGAGAAAATATTTTCATATAATCAATGCTAATACATTTACGAAAAATCTTGTGTCATCCCATTGGTATACTTTCAGGTGTTGGGACGATCAATCCAAAACTGTAACGACCCGACCGGCCGTTTTGAGATTTAACGTGTCGTTTGGTGGTTTGAGGCCATGAGTAGATTCATTACAGGTATTATGACTCGTAGGCGTGGTCGGAATTGAATTTCGGGAAGTTCGGAGTCGGATTGGAAAGAAAGTTCTCATTTCGGAAGCCTTAAGTTGGAAGAATTGACTAAGATTCGATTTTTGAGTAAACGACCTCAGAATCAGGACTTGAAGGTTCCAACAGGTTCGTATGATGATTTTGGACTTGGGCGTATGTTCAGATCGGGTTTTGGATGATCCGGGAGCGTTTCAGCGCATATTGTAGAAGTTAGCATTTTAGAAGAAATTTCATAAGTCTGGGTTGAAGTGCATTTCAGTGTTATTTATGTCTGTTTGGGATTCCGAGTCTGGGAATAGCTCCGCATGGTGATTCTGGTGTTAGGAGCGCGATCGGAAGTGAATTCGGAAGTCCATAGGTCATTTTGGAGTCATTTGGCAAAAGTTAGAAACTTGAAGGTTTTTGAGAAGTCTGTCCGTAAGTGAAAATTTTGATATCGGGGTCGAATTTCGATTCCGAAAATTGGGACAAGTCCGTAATGTTGAATGTGACTTGTGTGCAATAGGTTTCGACATCGAATGTGGAAGTTGGAAATTTCAAAGTTCATAAAGATTGAATAGAGTTGCGATCCATTGTTTTGACGTTAATTGATGTGATTTGAGGCCTCTAGAAGGTCCTCATTATGTTTTGGAACAGGTTGGTGTGATTGGAGGGGGTCCCCGGGGCCTCAGGTGTGTTTCGGGATGGTCTCGGACAATTTTCCTTAGTTTTATGATTGCTGGTTTCTGGGTATCGGGTATGCATCACGATCGCAGAATGGAGGACGCGATCATGAAGAGAAAATTGGACTGCAGGAAACACCTGTTCTATGCGATCGCGAAAGTGGACTCGCGATCGCGTAAGAGGGAGTTCTGAGCTGGGAAATCATGTCTTCGCATTCGCGAAGTTTAGTCTGCGATCGCATTTTTCTGGATTGTTGTATATCGCGAACGCGTGGGAAAATTCACGTTCACAAAGAAGAAGCTTTTGGGCAGTTGGTTGTTGGCCTTCGCGATCGCGAGGGGATTTCCGCGATCGCGAAATGGAAGGGCCTGGGCAGTGTTCTTTTAAATCGGGGATTTGGCTCATTTTCACTTCATTTCTTCCATGGGAGGTGATTTTGGAGCAATTTTGGAGTGTCATTTTCATCATCTACTATGGGGTAAGTGATTTCTTCTTAAGAGAGGGTTAAATACATGGTCTGTATATGGATTCAAACATGAAAATTGGTAGAAAATTTTGGGACTTTGAAGAAAGACCTAGAATTTGTATTTTTGGATTTTGACTTGGGCATGAAATTGAAAGAGAATTATATATTTGAATTCTTAAAGTTATGGGTAATCTTTATCTTCGAAAAATTTCAGAATCCGGGCACGTGGGCCCGAGGGCAATTTTGTCAACTTTCCAAGCGGAGTTGGAGATTTATATAAATTGAATTGTTATAAGTATTAGGGTATATTTTCATTGGTTTGCCCATTATTTGGATAGTTTTTGGGCTTGGTGCATCAATTTGAGTCGTCGGAAGGACTTGGAGGCCGTTTATGAGTCTTCAGAGCGAGGTAAGTCTCCTTTCTAACCTTGTAAGAGGGAATTGTCCCCATAGGTGAAATAATTAAATATGTGCTACTATTTTTGGAGGGCTACGTAAGCACGAGGTGACAAGAGTCCGTGCGTAGCTACTATTATGCTTATGTCCTGGTAGTTTAGGACCCAAAAGCATGTTCTATCTGTCGTACTTGTAACTTTACTGATGAATGTGAGATGTTTTAACCTTATCGAACTCGACAAATGAATTTCTAGAAAAGATTTAAATGTTATTTTTGTGACTAATAAAAGAGAAATTTGTTATTTTCTTGGTTAATTGTTTCCCCGATATAGTCGGGGTGGACTGTGTGAATGTGCATGCTTGTGTGTGACCGCTTCGCAATTTATATTCCACGAGCGGGGTGATTTTTTCATGACCCTAAATCCCATCCTTCAGGACGTGACTGCGTCTAACGTTGAACCCGCTAGACAAGCAAACGTGCACGAGTAATCTAACATTTGCAATCCAATTCAACGGTAGTAAAGAAAATACCTTTAAAGATCTTAACAGAAATAACGAAACACTTCAGAATTTTAACAGTGGAAATGTAATAGAAATCCGAAAATGCAAAGTGAAATAGTAAAATACATAATGTCGCATAAGCCCAAAACCGGGGTGTCACAACTCACGAACTGTCTAAACAGAGTGCTAAATACATAGTCTGAAAAGAAATACATCATTGTCTTGAAACTGGGGAAAAGGATAAGACAATAAGGAATCCAAAGGCAGGAGAGACGCCAAGGCCCACGAACGCCAACGGGTATACCTTGAAGCTCTGGGTGGACTGAAGATGACTCCCTCAATGCGGTCCACTGGGTCCGGATGCGGGGTCTGCACAACATTAAGAAGTGTAGTGTAGCATCAATACAACTGACCCCATGTACTGAGTAAGTGCCGAGCCTAACCTCGGCCGAAGTAGTGACGAGGCTAGACTTAGCAACAACGTTAACCTGTCCTATTTTACAACTCAAAGCATGGAAAAACAAGGCAAAAGATAGGCAGACAAGTATGGGATACGGGAGCAGTAAAGGGGAACAAGTGAAATGAAGCAGTTAAATTGACATATAGAAGTAACAAGGGAGGCAATTTAACGCAATAGCTAACGAAACAAGTATAAATACCAGAAATGTAAATAATGGCACGACATCACCCTTCGTGCTTTTACTCTATTCCTCAATATGCGATGTATAATGTGAAATAGTATAAATCATGGCACGGCATCACCCTTCGTGCTTTTACT
>MDKH01076609.1:0-26672 GCA_005239495.1 Nicotiana undulata
ACTCATAACAATTACCTGGAGCTGGAGATGAAAACTGACGAAAACCTTTGCCACCCTGATAACCACGAGACGATCCCTGATAAGACGACGCTCGGGCGGAGCTCTGAGCTGGAAGGGCACTAAAAGATGAACGTCCAGGATGAGCATTGCGAGGACCCTGCCCCGACGATACACCACTGTATGCTGGACGAACTAACTGTGGAGGTCTGAATGAACGACCTTTGTTAGGCTGAAATTGCCCTCTCGAAAGGGCACCACTAAAATTACCTGATCCCCGAGGACTCTTGACCTCTCTTTCCTCACGAACCTGCCTACGAACCGACTCAATATCCCGAGCAATATCCATAACCTGTTCAAATGTAACTCTAGACACCCTTTCTCTGGTCATTATAATCCGAAGCTGATACGAGTGACCATCTACAAACCTCCTTATCCTCTCCCTATCAGTAGGGACAATCTCAGACGCATGTCTGGCTAACTCAGAAAACCTCATCTCGTACTGGGTAACTGATAATCCTCCCTGGCTCAGCTGCTCAAACTGCCTACACTACTCCTTTCTGTGGGACTGAGGAACATATTTCTCCAAAAAGATCGTCAATATCTGAGCCAAGGTCTCCTGAAGACCCGGAATAACATTAGGCACTGCCAGTGCCTGAGCCTGTCCTCGAAATCCCGTGACTGTTGCTAACGAACCTGCGTCAGCTATTGCTGCGAGCTCGTACCTGGATCTGTGCACAGAGGCATAGGGAGTCTATATGGGTATGCCAACTCAGTAGTAATGAAAATAAATCACATTGTGAGTAATATAAACACACATAACATGTACACAATTCCACAAACCAGTAAAACACCAAGTCACTACGTAGTATTCATCCAATAATGAGTTCGAAATCAGCTTTCAGAAAAACCATCGAAACAAGTGTAATATCAGTATATCTCTGTAAAATTCTCAGTAAAACCTGTGTGAAAACGAAGTAAATCATAGTTTGAAAACTCAGTAAAAATATTAATAAAACTGCCCCTCGGGCCAAAATCATTTATCGTAACCATTGCTCATCAGGCATCCTCACAATCACTCTGCCCATCAGGCATCCTCACAATCACTCTGCCCATCAGGCATCCTCACAGTCACTCTGCATAAGCCCCGCGGGCATCACTCATTCGGTACCGGCGCTCACTGGGGGTGTGTTACAGACTCCGGAGGGGCTCCTACAGCCCAAGCGCAATAATAAGCCACAGCATGGCATAATTCACACACAATATAGGCCCGCAGCCTCACTCATATCACATCATCCTCACAATATAGGCCAGCAGCCTCACTCAGTCAGACACTCTCAATTTGCCCTTCAGGCCATAAATATACCGGGTTCTCGACCCAAAAACAGTATTTCATTTTCAAGAAGATACCGGGTTCTCGACCCAAAAATAGTATTTCACTTTTAACAGTACTGAGTGAAAAATCATAACATATCAGTGAGGAAATTAGTAAAAACATCCCCCAAGGGGTAAACAAATCGGCACTAGGCCCCAAACATGGCTTACAGCCCAAAACATATCATAATGTATAAATACTATTTAAGCAAAGGCTTAAAAATCGGTTTCGCAACTCAATAGTCGCCCAAATTAGGAACCATGTTCCAAAGTTTCCACCTTTTTATTTCAAAACCCGTGAAAGAGTGTATAGTCCGGGGTTTCATACCCTCAGGATAGGATTTAAAGACATTACTCACCTCAAAACTAGCCCGAAAACTATTCCGCAATGCGCTTGCCTCTCGAATCAACCTCCGAAGGCTCCAAATCTACCAAGTTCAGATTTTTATCATCAATATGGGCTTAAGGAACAATTTCCAATCGAAAGATATCAATTTTACTCAAAAATCCGAAACCGGGCAAAACCCGACCCCCGGGCCCGCGTCCCGAAACTCAGAAATTTTTAGAGAAAAATGTTCTTCATCTTCCCACAAGTCCGTACATATAAAGAACACTAAAATCGGAGTCCGTTTGACCCCTCAAATCGACCCTTGAAGGTCTCATAATCTCATGCCCCAAAATCCTATTTATCTACCGTTTTTCATGAATTAAAGGCTGGGATTATGGTGTATAATCACCCATAAACGAGTTTTAATGATCAAAATACTTACCTCTATGAAGAACAAGGATTTCCCTCTTCAAAATCGCCCCCAAGAGCTCTTTTCCGTACAACAATGGTGTAAAAAGGGGTTTAAGTCACGGAAGGGTTATTTAAATATTGCCCAGGCTTTTGTTCTCCGCGATCGCAACTTTGCCCCTGCGATCACACAGTGTTACCTGTTCTTCCCTCCGCGATCGTAGCCTTAGGCACGCGATCGCACTGCCTTACCTTGCTACCCTGCCCCACGCGCTCCAGCCCTGTGCAGTCGCACACACTCGCTCGCGATCTCACAACTCTCTCCCTCTCTTCACTGCGATCGCACCTCTGCCCCTGCGGTCGCACAGAGTAATTCTTGGGGCCTCAACCACAGACCTATGCGATCGCACCTTGCTCCCCGCGATCGCACAGAGCAAATTTCTTCTGCAATTACACCAGCAAAACATCAGTGTTTCTATGTCCGGACGTGTCCGTTAATCACCCGAAATAAATCCCGAGCCCCTCGAGACCCCAACTAAACTTACCAACATATCCCATAACATCATTCAAGCTTAGTTGCACTCTCAAAACACAAAAACTAACATCAAAACATCAAATTTATATCGGATTCAAGCCTAAGAACTTTGAAACTCCTAAAATTCACCAATAACGCCGAAACTATCCAAATCGACTCTGATTGACCTGAAATTTTGCGAACAAGTCCAAAATGACATTATGAACCTACTCCAACTGTCGGAATTCTATTTCGACCTTGATAGCTTATTTTCCACTGCCGTACGGAAATCGCCAAAAACTAACTTCCGCCAATTCAAGCCTAATTCTACACCGGACATCACAAAATTATTTTGAACACACTCCTAAGCCACAAATCACCTAAAGAAACTATCCGAGCCATAAAATCTGCATTCCGAGGTCGTCTACCAATAAGTCAACTCTTAGTTGACTTTTCCCATTTTAGGCTATTTTTAAGGACTAAGTGCCTGCGTTCTCATTTAACCATTACGATTTCAAGCCTATCAACTCTAACACATTAATAATAGAATAAACAATCTATAATAAGTCAATAACAAAAATTAAAATGCAGGTTTCACGTAACGACAGACCGGGTCGTTACATTTATTTACCCCTAATTGCCTACTCCGTACCTAGGTCTTAATTGAATTCTTTCCTTAAATACTGTCATGCTCTTTACCGTTGGTTGATTACCCGTTGATTACGGGAGACTTTACTCATTTTATGTATGACTGATTCTGTAAATTTCCCTAATCGCTACATAATTGATTTTTTTACCTTATTCAGTCTAGCTCTCAGTTGCGATATATACTCTCCTCCATTCTCACTTCTTGACTCAAAAAACTCTCTTACACTTAAATGTTGTCTCTTTTCTTCTTTGTTACTTGCAATCTTCGTTGACTTAGCCGGCTGTAAGCCAAGGCTAGCTATTTCACAACATCTGCTCTATACTTTGTGTTTTTCTCTCATTAACTGGTATGTCCTAATTCAATTTCAAAGCCCAAAACTCTATGTGTTTTATTTCTTTTTTAGTTCATTGGTTATGATTTCCAGTCTTGCTTCTTGTTTACTATCTTGTTGTTCAATGTGTAACTAGTATGTCCAAGCTACACTACTTAATTACTGTTTCACCTAAGCATGACCAAATCATGTTATGTAAAATTTGTGATCAATGTGTCTGATAATCTACCTATTGTTTCACCTAGCATGTTTTCATCTGTTTGTTCAGTATGTTAGTATGTTTTAAAATGTGAACACTTGTGATGTTTGCCTAGTTTTTCCACTTAGGATGTTGCTCAATCTGCTTTGTTAAGTTGTCTAATATCTCAAGGTAACTCTGTTGTATGCTTAACTTGTCAAGGGTTAATATATTTTTCTACATGGCTGTTTTGTGATTCTTGTTCTGTGTCTTTACCACCTTTGTTTCACCAACTTATTAATCCTATAAGACCCTTGAAGATTTCTGTACATCTTGTTGTTATATGCTTAACAATACTGTGATGTGCTCTATGTATCCCTAATTCCCATAACCCTTGTGTGAAATCTATTGTTGAGTGATGTTTGACCTAGTTGTTCTGTAATCAACTAGGTTGATTTCTGATTTCAAAAGTGTTTTCATATATGTCTCAAGTCGTTTTATTACTAAATCAATTCTACTTTTTCAACAAAACCTCTTTACTTATAGAGTCCTTTAAATATTGTTTTCTTGTCAAAACCTTTTCAAAACTATGTCAAGCACTCTCACTTTACTCCTAAGTCCCTAAGTTCTGCCCTTCCAGTGTGTGTACTGCCTTGGGATACTTTTGAGATTCCTCTGGACTCTGGCACACTAGGGCTGGCCATTCCAAACTGAACTTACTCAATCCCTGTTATGAAAAGTCTAGGTGTGAGCACTGCACGGGATCCTTGAGGTCCTTAGGGAACTCTGACACACCTGGACGTGAATCTGGCTATGAAATCCTTGGCATTTGAGATTACTGAAGACCTAGCATTACCAGGTGTGCTTTGGGCCTACTTCAGGCTCCCTATAGTTTAATTCCATTCCATTTATGTAATTCATTCAATCGTTGGTCTGTAATAATTAATTGTAAACAAATATTGGGGTGACTAGTGAAAAAGGGAGGGTAGTTGTATGGTATTGTGGGTACAACTGGGTAGAAACCATGCTTCTAGGCTTTATATTCTATAAATCTACATTAGAAACCATGTTCTAGGATTAATGTGTCATTTGCATGCTAACCATGTCAAACCCGCATAGATATCCTGTTTAGGGTTTCACGTTTATTACTTCAGTATACTTTACTATCACCATTCCATGCCTTTAACTATGATTTAATAATTTCACTTAGAGATCCTGCTACTAGGTTAATAATCTTGCCTTGATAAAATGTCATCCCTGCATACATTAGATACCATGTTTTTTAGGAACCTTGTTTGCATTTGTTTGAATATGCCTACCTCGACTAAAATAAATAACTGTCCATGGAAAGTTATAAAAACAATCCCTCACATAGATATCATGTTGCTGAACATAAACTGGTACAAGTCACTCTCTAATAAATCTGTGTCACCTAGAACATCATGTTTGTAGGCTAAACAATTTCTAAACTGTTTAAACAACTCCTATAATTGTGATTGCGCATAGTCCCCACGCCTAGGCAAGCCTTAGGTGATTAATGTCCTGATATGTAAAAAAAAATGGAAGCTGAGTTTTGATTGTTTAAACTGTAAGTCTCACAGGATTCGAAATTAGTAGGCAAACTGATTAGGATTCTGCCATTAAGTTTTGAAACAATGTTATGTGTTCTGTGCATTGATATTCACTTAGACATCCTGTCTTAGGATAATTCCTAAAAAATATCTGAATCTGTGCTTGAATCGTGTTGTTTATTTTCCTATATACATGTGGAGGTAAACATGAGCCTTTTAACCGCTTCTTTATGTAGTTGTTTGTCCTACCTGTTATTTGTTTGTCGCCTAGATTTTCCCTTTTAAATACCTTAGGGGTTGTCTAGAACTGCCCAGATTTAGAGGTCCTAAACTCCTACAGGACCACAAGGAAGGGACGGGTAACAACACGCTTAGAGTTAGTTAAATAAAAACTCGCTTAATAACCACTAAGGGGTGGGGTAATGGGTAGAAAAGGATATGATGACATGTGCGCTAATGCAACGTGTAGCCCCTCATTGAGGAGTGATTATCGGGCATTGCATGGATATGATCCTACAGGATAAACAACTTAGGACCCCCTTTCACTCTCTTTACATATGTGTGGTTAGACTGCTTATCTGCTAAAACCTTACTTATTTTACATATGTGTGCTTAGAAAGTCTATTTGCTACTTGACTAATTCACAAAGTAAGTTTGGCCGGGACCCACCGTTGTGGACTTCGAGGGGTGCCTAACACCTTCCCCTTGAAGTAACTTCAAGCCCTTACCCAATCTCTGGTTGTATAACTAGTGTTATAAATGACCCGTAATAGGTGACCTAATGCACCTTAATTCATTAGGTGGTGACTCTTCAATTCCTTATATTTCTTTTTCCCAAAAGGAAACGAGTTGTCCCAATCATACTCCACTCGTGCCTATACAAATCCTATAGCAACGCTTGCTGAGTGGTTACGCTCTTCCAATTTATATCACCCCCTAAATTCGAAAAGGCTTATTTACGGTAAAATCAGTCGATCAGTGGTGCAGTCAATGATTCCGTGTCGTTCCCCCTCGAGTTGTCCGTTCGAGGGTAACGATCTAGACCCCCATAGAAACCTTACTCTTGTTATATCTTGCATGCATCATGGTCTCACCTAGCCGAGTTAATGTGTCATCCGCGCAATAACTCTTTAAGACAAGCCTTATCCAAAAATTCCACCGGGGTTTTCATTACCCAACGGACGCAATCACGTTCTATGCATTAATTTTTGGAGAAGTAAATGCCTATTTGCTAATCATAAGTGTATAAATAGTCGAGTCTGACGGGGGAAAGGGCCTAGCCATTTTTTTCTTGCAGAAAATGAGGCATGAAATCCCCAGATTCGGTATGGTCAGCAATACCCACCAATGCTCCTAGAGTGGTGGGAAGACCTTCCTTTAAGTGATAATAAATACATGAAGAAGCATCCGGGTAATTTACCGTCTGTTCTGGACATCCAACCGAACAATATGCTGATTGAGGCGGTTACTTTGTTGTGGGATAGTGAAAGAGCTGTATTCCGCTTTGGAAATATTGAGATGACACTACTCTTAGAGTAAATAGGAGGACTTACTGGGCTAGCTTGAGAAAGCCCTGGGTTGTTGGTACCTGAGAACTGCACGGGCAAAGGTTTTCAGAAAATGACGGGGTTGAAAAAAAATGCCGAACTTGAGTGTCTGAAATAATCCTACACACCCTTCGAATACATGTATGAAAGATACGATCACAGCAAATCATACCGTACCTATCATGATGAGTTTGCCATCACATCTCTGGGTCACATCCACCGCAGGGTATTCGTGTTCATTGTGTGATTTCTGGGCTTGATGGTGTTCCCAACAAAGAGGGAATGGATTCATACCAGGCTAGCCATGGAAGCCAGGGCCTTGATGGAAGGGATCGATGGAAAATCCTTCAGCATTGTCCCTATGATATTAGTTGACATTTACCGAGCTTTGGAACGTTTTCAAAGAGGGGTTAAACATTTTGAGGGTTGTAACTTGTTGTTGCATTTGTGGCTCTTAGAAGACCTTCAAATGGGCCAATACCACCAAGAACTTCCGCGAAGGAATTGGAATGACCACATTGCTTTCCATCACCCCAAGCAGATGACCTACATTCCTGACAGATTTGCTCAGCCGGAAACTGCCAAAGAGTGGGTGGAATTCTTTTATAATCTGACCGAGGAACAAGTCCAATGGATGCTTGAATGGTTCCTGACGGACGAGTTTATCATCAGGTCCAGGGATTCACCACACTTAGTGTTGATCGGGTTAAGAGGTATATATCCTTATGTTCCTATCTGAGACATGAGTCAGGCGGGCAGGAAACAAGTTGTACCAAGGGTTGCGAAGATGGGTCACTTTAGAGCAGATTTCTAGGACGACGATGTCCCCTAAAAGTGACAAGTTCAACACATGTGGCACTGCAAAATCATCATGGAGAAAAACACTATTGAGCCAGACAGATACCATGGTGGATGTGCACCTCTCTACCCGTCATGGTTGGAGGACGACTTATATGGGGCAGTGAGACCAGGGATCAGTCGAGGCAATAGAATCATAGACGAAGATGATGAGGTTCAGGTCAAGTACAACCGACTGCGCAAAAGGGTTCATGATTCCGAGAATGAGCACTGGAACTACATGAAACCAACAAAAGGTTGATCGAAGAATGGAAAGAGATGGGTATACTTTCCAATAAGAAGCTGGAATATCTGGAGCGAGGTATAGTGGAGTTAAAGGGAAAAGTCATCAAAAGGATCGAGGATTGCCAGAACACTGAGCGGAATGAAAGAGGACACCTGGCTAGAGCATACCTGCTGCTGGGACTGCACGAGCTGTGAAATTTGTTCGATGGAATCAAGAATATCGAATATGGGGAGGGTCCTTCTGGGAACAAATAGGCTAGATTTACTTTGCTTTCATAAATGTAATAAGGCCAAGTGCCATTAGTGACTTATTTCTTATTATTATTTTAGCATCGTTTTAGGATTCGTCTATTTTATATTAATGAAATGAGGCATTTTGGTATCTAAGTTCTCCAAATCAACTTGTCGCTAGTCCTACCTTGGGCACAACGAGGCTCCCAAATTAGGACACGTTTACAGTTCTGCAATATGTTTTTAAATACTGCAAATACTTTTGTCATAATCCTCACTGACTTGGTTACCTTTAGTTTTTATTTATTTGTTTTTTATTATTCCCCTTCCTCAAAGGTTGGTTCGTGCATTCTGGCATCATCTATATACCATACAAGATCCAGGGGCCCTCCACGTTCTCCTTCTCCTAGTCCACCTAAAGGCAAAGACAAAGCAAAGATGGAAGACTTGAATAACATCAGAAAGGAAAATACTACATCAGTGGAACATCCAGAGGCTTCTGACAGTCGGGGTACTCAGGTCAAGAATGATGTTGTGTCACGACTTGAACAAAGGCTGTTGAAACTTCGAGGAGAACTTGAACATGTTCGGAACCTAGCAAACTTGTCTTTCTTATTTAGTGTTCCGGACGTCAGCCACCAGAACACTCAAAACCCCGCACCACCTCAGAATACCCCTAACAAAAAGAATCGTCCTGCAACTCACCACTATACAACTCCACTGCAAAATCAAACCCTCCCACCGCAGCATCAACAAAACACTTGCCACACTCCGCGAAACACACCATCAATCATTCCCGAACCACAAAATTCCACCAACGATCACCTTTATGCTCAAGTACCAGACCACTAGAACAATCCCATATACGTGGAGACCCTACCCCACTCCACTCAACCCATCTCTTACACACCAAAATCCAGTGAGAAGGATATGCTCATTAGGAACTTGGCCGAAGAATTCAATAAATTGACTAGTCGAGTTCAAGGCGTGGAAGGAGGTAAGGGGATCGAAGGATTGAATTATGAAGATATTTGTATACAGCCTTATGTGGAGCTGCCAGAGGATTGCAAACCTCCCAAGTTCGAAATGTTCGACGGTACTGGTGACCCCAGGGTCCATATGAGGACCTATTTTGAAAAATTGGTCGGAGTTGGGAGAGACGAGAAGATCCGGATGAAATTGTTCATGAGGAGTCTTACAGAGGATGCTTTGTCTTGGTATATCAGTCAGGATCCCAATAAGTGGTCTAATTGGGTGAGTATGGCGTCAGATTTCATGGAACGATTCAGGTTCAACACGGAAAATAAGCCCACTGAAACCTTTCGCGAGTTTGCCAGTCGTTGGAGGTCGGAAGCGGCCAAGGTCAGGACGGCATTAGATGAAGAGCAAATGAATAAATTCTTCGTCAGGGCACAAGACCCGCAACATTATGAAAGGCTTATGGTAATTGAAAATCACATGTTCTCCGACAACATCAAGAATGAGGAAAGAATTGAAGAAGGTATCAAGAACGAAATGGTCACTAATTTTGAGGCTCTGCAAGCCACCAATAAAGCACTGCACTCCGAGGGAATATCTAATAAGAAGGACGCAGGAACGGTAATGGTTGCACATGGGCCCAAATCTCCACTAATGTATCGTACCTCTCCACTTACATCAAAGCACCTCCACCTACGTATCAGCCAGCACCTCCACCTACATATCAACCATAAGCTCCCCCTACATATCAACCCACATCTCCCAGAAATTCCCAACCAGCCACCGCCTATCACACATAAAACTCCCAACCGTCTTAGTTTCAATCACCTCCAGCTCGCCAAAACTTCCCGAGACCTCGACTAAACTTTGACCGCAGACCACCCAAACAATATACCGCCATTGATGAGCCCATTTACCAGTTGTATGAAAGGCTAAAAGCTGCTGGTTATGTCACTCCCATCCCTGCTGTAGCCACAGAGAATCCATCCCAATGGGTCAATCAAAACAAAACCTGTGCATACTATTGCGGCATGAAGGGAAATACCATTGATGAATGCCGCTCGTTGAAGGATAAAATCCAGTATTTGATTGACAATAAAATCATTCAGGAAAAGGAAGCTACTCCCAATGTTCGCAATAACCCCCTCCTAGACCACAAGGGTGGAGGCGTCAACGTGATCGAAATAGATGAAGAATGGGACGTAGAGGGGTCAATCGGGTTAATCAAAGAAGGTGATGATCCCATGAAGCCACCAATTACACTTTATCCCATTATAGTACAGATACAATCGTCAGGAGAGGCCGAGGAAACCACAGCAGTCCCGTTTGAGTTTGAAGTAGCACCCCCTGTAGACACACCTGTGCTATTTGAGGTTGAAGTAGTGCCACCTGCCACGACACCTGTCCCATTGGAAGTAAGGGTAGCCACACCAATTACAGTGACAGTATCCACCGCGCCGCCTTTTGACAATAAGGTTGTGCCATGGGATTACGTAGCTGAAGCTAGAAGGAAAGGAAAGTGTCACGACCCAGAATCCTAATCTAGGTCGTGATGGCGCCCAACGATGGGGTTAGGCAAGCCAATATGAATTACACTAAGTGTTACCCTTCCCATTTGATTAAACAAGTCAATATTTACCCATTTTAAGCTATTAAACATGATGATAGCTTGATATGAAAATAAAATCATAACACTACATGGCCAAAATAAAGCACATGAATGCCTATACAACCCAAAACCCAAAATGTACACTACGTGTGTGCCAGGAACTAGTGTCACAAGTGTCGTGGGCATACTAACAGAATATACAAAGGATAATAATATATACAAAACCACAGTCTGAATGAAATAGACGGGAAAAATAACAAAAGTAAATGAAACTCCATGGTGCTGCTGGGGATCGCCAGAGGAAGCAGCTCACCGTGATGTCAAGTCCGCTACGGTCACTATCAGGATCTGGTCTGATAACCAGATGCACCAGCCTCAGAACCTATACAGTTAAGTACAAAAGTGCAACATGAGTACATATTAAAATAAATATGTACCCAGTGAGAATCCCGCCTAATCTCGAAGAAGTAGTGACGAGAGGTCGACTTGACACTCACTAAGGTCCAACAGCATGATATAACAATGATAAACAAAAGCAGTAGGCATGTAAGACAGTGGATAGCAATTATATATAAAGCACACAAGTCCAAGGAAAATATTGGAACAATAACGATGGCCATTTTCTTTCCCAAAAATATCTCATACAAGTAAAAATCTATGAAACAATGCAAACTAATCATGCGCACACAGGAATAAGACAACCGACCGGAGTCATAAGGAAAAATAGCTATGCACTACCGGGGATCAACCGGCCCGTCCAAAAAGTGCATGCTTACCATAATCATATCTAAATAGCTATGCACTGCCGGGGATCGACCGGCCCGTCCCAAAACTGCATGCTTACCATAATCATATCTACGCACTGCCGGGGATCGACCGACCCATCCCAAAAGTGCGTCTTTCAATGTAACCATATAATAACATAGTACAACTTCGTCCATGCACTGTCGAGGATCGAACGACCTGTACCAAGAGTGCATTCTCAATTATATCATCTCTGTGCACTTCCGGGGATCGACCGACCCGTCCTAAAAGTGCACCTTTCAATCCGCCGTGGCGTACAGACCGTTCCAATAAGAGTGGGGGAAATCACACATCGCTCGCGGAATGTAAATTGCGAAGCGGTCACATGCATACTCGATATCTTATAAAACTTACTTTCCATAATAATTTCCTTTCAATTCAACAATTTCCATAAAGCCTCGGAGGAACAATACTATATAAAACATGATCTTATAGCATATATATAGAGTCACAATGAATCATATAAAGCATTACAAGGAAGCATATAAGGAATTACAAGAAAGCATATAAGACATGATGTGAGCCTAACTACCCAGACATAACAATGATAGCTGCTACGTACGGAATCTCGTCACTTAATGCGTACGTAGCCCCCAAACAATTTATACATAGCATATACATACCTATGGGGACAATTCCCTCTTACAAGGTTAGAAAGGAGACTCACCTCGTGTCGAATCTACCCCTCGGACCACAATTGCGCCCGAAACTCCGAACTCTACACCCGAGGACTCGCAACTAGCCAACAGGTGTACAATTAAATCAATGCATGCACAATGTGGGAAATTATCTAAGTTATTCAATAAAATCGCTATTCTTGAAGAATTTCCAAATTCCAACCCCGGGTCCGCATGTTCAAATTCCGAAAATTCTCGAAGGGATCACTCACCCATAGCCTAAGGATCATTAAGGTGTGTTTCTTACTTGAATTCATGGCCTAAAATGGCACATCATAAAATCCTCAAGAGACCTAAATTACTACCTAATTCTATGATTTTTAATAGTTTTAGTAGGGAATTTAACTAGGAATTGATGTTTGAAACTAGTAAAACCATGGAATTTACTTACCTCAATGACAGTGGTGAAAGGTTCCTTGAAGAGCACTCTAAAGACTTGAGGAGGAAGATGAAAATGGAGGAAATAGGCTAAGTCCCGTATTTAATAAAACTTCCCAGGGATTCCTTCACTGCGATCGCGACAAAGGCCCTGCGATCGCGAAGGACAACTGGCCAGACCTCTGCGATCGTGGCAGATGTCCTGCGATCGCGAAGAGTAACCCTGCCCGACCCTGGCTTGGCACAATGCGATCGCAAAGATGGGGCTGCGATCATGAAGGCATGGAGTCCAGCCTTCCGCGATCGCGAAGAGCAAGCTGCGATCGCGAAGAACAATCAGCAGCTCAGCCAAATTCCTTCTCTGCGATCGCGACCCACCTTCTGCGATCGCAGAGAAGGAAACCAGACAACAAAAATTTGGTTTTTCCAACTTAGCTCCCGGGTGTCCAAAACTCACCTGAGCCCCTCGGGGCCCTGTCCAAAAGCCTCGGCAAGTCCGTATTCATCATACGGACTCGCTCGAACTTCCAGAACGCGAAAAAAAACAATGAAACTCAGAATTCAACCCCAAAACCAAATTGAATCAACACTTTGAACTTAGAGTTCTAGAATTCATTTTAATGCGCCGAGCCGGCCTATTCTACTCAGAATGATTTCAAATTTTGCAAGCAAGTCATAATTGACATTACAAAACTATTCCTGGTCTCAAAATTTCATTCGGACCTCGGTAATATAAAATCACATTCCAAACCAAATTTCAAATTCTATGAAAATCCTCAAAACTTCATTAACTCTAAATTTCCCATTTTGATCCGAAACCCGTCAAATCAAGTCTATTTCTAACCAAATTTCACATATAACTTAAATAATACATATTGGACCTGTTCCGGGCTCCGGAACCATAATACGGGCCCGGCAACACAGGTTTCACATCAAAGTTCATTTTCATAAGCCTTTATTATTTTCAAAAAACAATTTTATTTATAAATTCATTTCTTGACTTGGGTCCTCGGAATTTGATTTCGGGCATACTCCCAAGTCCCATATGTTCCTACGGACCTTTCGGGACCGCCAGATCACGGGTACGGTCCGTTTACCAAAAATGTTGACCAAAGTCAACTTTATTCAATTAATTATCATAAATTCAACTCTTTATCAAGTTTCCACATAAAGGCTTCCCGGCTACGTGCCTGGGATGCGCACACACATCGATGTGAGATTAACAGAGGCTTTCGGGGTCTCGGAACACAGTCATCACTGAAAGGTTAAGGTAGAAGAAGCTGGTGCTGCTCAGGTGATGACTAGGACCAGAAGGGTCTACCCACTTGAGCACTTGGGAGAATCCAACAAGCAGGATTCTAACATGCCTCCCGTCATTGTAACATGCCTGGATGACCTTTGGAGAAAGGTGCAAGCCAAGAAATACTCAGTCATAGATCATCTGAACAAGACTCCGGCTCAGATATCTATCTTATGATTGTTGCAGAATTCGGAAGCACATAGAAGAGCCCTGATGAAAGTGTTGAATGAAGCTTATATGCCTGCCAACATCACAAGCGGAGAAATGGCTAACATGGTGGGGCAGGTATTGGAAAGCCACCAGATTACTTTCTACGAGGACGAATTACCACCTGAAGGTTTGAGTCACAACAGGGCACTGCACATTATTGTGCAATGTGAAGATTACTTCATTACCAGGGTTGTGATTGATGGAGGGTCTAGCCTTAACATTTTCCCATTGATAACACTAAAGAGGTTGGGCAAGAGATTGTATGAAATACGAGAGGGATCCATGAAGGTGAAGTCTTTCGACAGGTCTCAGAGGTCCACCATTGGAGAGATCAATCTTTGTCTACGAATGAGACCTACATGGTTTGAGGTTGAGTTTCAGGTGTTAGATATATCCGCATCCTACAATCTGCTATTAGGACGACCATGGATACATGCCGTCGGGGCTGTGGCATCGACTTTGCATCTGGTGGTAAAATTCGAATGGAATCATCAGGAGGTCATCATCCATGGTGATGGGAGAAACCCCATCTACAATCGCTAGACTATTCTGGTTATTGAAGGCAGAAGAAGGCTGGGTGGAGAAACTTACCACCACATCGAGCGGGTCAATGCAATCGATAAAGATAAATGGTGGGATTGCAAGATAGCCAGCATATTGAATTGGAGTGGATATGAACCTAGAAAGGGCCTCGACAAGAATCTTCAGGGTATTTCCAAGCCGATACAGCTAAAACGTCACGACACTACTTTTGGCCTGGGATATAAGTACACTTGGCAAGAACACAGAAGCCGGTAGCCACCATGGCGCGGTCCTTATTTTCCATTGGAGCAGCCCATACCACACTTGGAACAGACTTTCCAACAAGCCGATATCATATGGGGATCAGAAGAGGAGGAAACACTAGCAGCCTTAAGGAACTTATTCTTGGAGGACGAGGATATGTATTGTTGTGTCATTATTGAGGAGGAGGAGGAGAAAGGCTCTACCATCCAAGTTGTGAGGAAGAGATCGTTCCTAAGAAACTGGACCGTCAGACCATCCAGGGCCCGACGAGTCCTGGGGTAGTAAGCCTGAACAACCGCTGTTTATTTTTGTTTGCTAATGACTTCTTTCTTGCATTTATGTTTTAAATAAAATCCCCAGTGTTCCATAAACATTTATTTATATTGTTGAAAATCACTTTTATGTTCAACGAATCAATATTTATTATTATCATTTTCTCTCATACTTTTATCTATACAGCATTACTATTTACTGTCTTGATGAACCAATGACTGTGACATGCAATGAGACAACACAACAAAGGGATGTGATTCGGAAGAAAAAGATAACATACTTGAGGAAATTGTCAGAGAAGTAGAGGACTTTGAGAACAAGCCTAAGTCCAATCTGGACGAAACTGAGGTAATCAATTTAAGAGATTCAGAGACTGTTAAAGAAACTCGCATCAACATCCACTTGTCACCGTCAGAAAGGGAAGAGTACACGCAATTCTTGAAGGAATATGAGGACATATTTGCATGGTCATACGATGATATGACCGGACTAAGTACATCTATCGTAGCTCACAAGTTGCCCACCAATCCAATGTGCCCGCCAGTAAAGCAGAAGCTCCAGAAATTAAGCCTGATATGAGTTTGAAAATCAACAAATCAACGCCAAGGTCCTCAGGGTGGTTGAATACCCAACTTGGCTAGCCAACATAGTGCCAGTACCAAAGAAGGATGGAAAGGTCAGGGTTTGCGTCTATTACCGAGATCTCAACTGATCCATTCCAAAGGATGATTACCCACTCCCAAACATACACATCTTAATCAGCAACTATGCCAAACATGAACTCCAGTCATTTGTGGGTTGTTTTGCCGGTTACCATCAGATTTGGATGGACGAAGAAGACGCTGAAAAGACAGCTTTCATTGCGCCATGAGTAGTATATTGTTACAAGATGATGCCATTCGGCCTAATGAATTCTGGGGCCACCTACATGAGGTCCATGACTACCATCTTCCATGACATGATACATACGGAGATCGAGGTGTATGTGGACGACGTCATTATCAAGTCCAAAATGGCCACTGATCATATAGAAGACTTAAGAAAGTTCTTCAACAGATTGGGGAAATACAACTAGAAACAAAATCCTACAAAATGTGCATTCGGGGTTCCTGACGGAAAATTGCTTGGGTTCATCATCACCGTCGAGGGATAGAATTGGATCCGTCAAAAGTCAAAGCCATCCATGAGATTCCACCACCGAAGAGTAAGAACGATGTAATGAGTTTTCTGGGATGACTAAATTACATCAGCATGTTCATAGCCCAGTCCACAGTCATATGTGAACCAATCTTCAAAATGTTAAAGAAAGACGCTGCAACCAAATGGACCGAGGATTGTCAAAAGGCCTTCGACAGAATCTAGGAGTACCTATCGACGCCACCAGTCTTGGTCCCGCCAGAACCAGGTAGACCCTTATTACTCTACCTTGCGGTACTAGATGGAGCTTTCGACTGCGTTCTGGGGCAGCACGACAAGACAGGGAGAAAGGAGCAAGCTATCTATTACCTGAGTAAGAAGTTCACTCCATATGAGGCATGGTACTCTCTGCAGGAACATACCTGTTGCGCTCTAACTTGGGTAGCTCAGAAGCATAGACACTACTTCTATGCCTACACAACATACCTCATATCAAGGATGGATCCCTTGACGTATATGTTTTAGAATCCCACGCCCACTAGAAAGCTAGATAAGTTGCAAATCCTGTTGAGTTAGTTCGATATCGTCTATGTCACTCAAAAAGCGGTCAAGGGACATGCACTGTCAGATCATCTTGCTGAAAATCCTGTGGGAGGAGAATGTGAATCCCTAAAAATTTATTTTCCCGTTGAAGAGGTACTGTTCATAGGAGAATACATTGCTGAATCCTATGATGGCTTGAGGATGTTCTTTGACGGAGCAGGAAATTTCAAAGGAGTCGGCGTCGGAGCGGTCTTAGTATCAGAAACTGGCCATCATTATCCGGTATCTTCAAAACTCAGATTTCCTTGCACCAACAACATGGCAGAGTATGAAGCTTGCATACTAGGGCTCAACATGGCCATCGACATGAATATTCAGGAGCTATTGGTAATTGGTGACTCAGATTTTCTTATACACCAAGTACAAGGAGAATGGGCCACCAAAAATTCAAGAATCGAGAATGAGTTTGCCGATGCACTGTCCACTTTATCATCCATGATACAACGTCCGGATAAAAAATTTTATTGATCCTATTCCAGTAAAATCCATAGCCAGCCGGCATATTGTGCCCACGTTGAAGAAGAAGCATACGGGAAACCCTGGTTCCACGACATCAAGGAATGCCTGGCAAAAGGAGAGTACCCGGAACATGCAAATAATACCCAGAAACGTACGCTTCGGAGGTTGTCCAACAATTTCTTTCACAACGGAGGAACCCTGTACAGGAGAACTCCTGATTTGGGATTGTTATGATGTGTCGACGTAAAGGAAGCTTCTAAACTACATGAAGAGATACATGTTGGAACATGCGGCCCGCATATGAATGGCTTTGTCTTGGCTAAGAAGATACTCATAGCTTGTTATTTCTTGATTACCATGGAGACTGACTGCATCCAGTATGTTCGGAAATGCTACCATTGTCAGGTACATGCTAACATGATAAAAGTGCCTCCAAAAGAACTCAAGACAACTAGCTCAACTTGGCCATTTGCCGCCTACGGAATGGACGTCATCGGTCCAATCGAGCCCACTTCCTCAAATGGGCACAAGTTCATCTTGGTAGCTATTGATTGCTTCACCAAATGGGTCGAAGCATCATCTTACAAAGCAGTGACTAAGAAAGTCGTGGCAGACTTTGTTCGCAACCGTATTGTTTGTCGATTCGTACTCCCAGAATCAATCATCACTGACGACGCCTCTAATATCAACAGTGATCTAATAAAGGCCATGTGCGAGACTTTCAAAATTAAACACAAGAATTCCACAGCTTAAAGACCTCAGATGAACAGAGTTATAGAAGCCGCCAATAAAAACATCAAGAAGATATTGAGAAAGATAGTAGAAAATCACAAACAGTGGCACAAAAAGCTACCATTTGACATATTAGGATACCGCACCACAATCCGCACATCAACAAGGGTAGCTCCCTACTTGTTGGTTTATGGTACAGAAGTTGTTATTCCTGTCAAGGTGTAGATTCCTTCCTTAAGGATCATACAAGAAGTTGAGCTCAGCGATGCAGAATGGATAAAGACCCCTTATGATCAACTAACCCTCACAGATGAAATAAGGATGAATGCAGTGTGTCACGGTCAACTTTATAAAAATAGGATGTCCAGGGCCTTCAATAAAAAGGTCAAGCCGAGACAGTTCACACCGGGGCAACTGGCGTTGAGGAAGATCTTTCAAATCAAGATTAAGCCAAAGGGAAATTCTTTCCTAACTGGAAAGATCCATATATGGTCCACAGAGTACTAATAGGATTAGCTCTTATACTTGGAGAAATGGACGGAGAAGTCTGGCAAAAACCTATCAACTTAGATGCAATCAAGTGATACTATGTGCAACTCTTTATGTTTATCTCAAATGATGTAAACTTAATTATGCCCGACCTGATTCCCGTTTAAGAGGGGATATGTAGGCAGCTGTCACGCCCAAAAATTGAGGGACGGGACCGGCGCCTAACCGAGGGACCTGGTCAAGCAAGCCTGATTAGCCTTTCCTACCCGACTCGTTCCTTCCCGTGTTTATAGCATACCTTATTTACATGAGTTAGCAAGAGATAATTCAAAAGCATATATTCTTAACATTAAGTCTATTTTCCTCTTTCACCACTACAAAAATTAGGTCCTTCAAAACATACATACTAATTACAGTATTCGCGATACGGAATCACGGTTACGAGTAAATCCAACAACTACCCAAAATACATTCACAACCCACATAAGTGTCTACGGAGCCTCTACGAGTATGGAGAAATGAACATAGACATTCCGGAGACAAGGCCCCGACTATACCTCAAAAAGGGACAACATGTACAAAGGAGATCAACTTGTAACTACACACGGCCCCGGGACGAAATGAAGCTCACAAAAACTGCTGAAGGGAGGAGGAGAAAGCCCCACTATCGTTACGGCGCTACCTGCTACCGAACCACCTACATCTATTTAAAAACATGTAGCGCCCACAGCAAAAGGGACCTTAGTACCATTGAATAGTACTAGTATGTATGAACAAACTTCACTCTAAGTAGAATTAAACAGTACACAAGTAGAAGACAGTCAAGGAAATCAAACAATGTTGCACAGAAATACAGAGAACACAAATGAGAGTCTCACAGTTTCATATTCCAATTTCCTCCTATTGCGGCGCGCAACCCGATCCCACAGTACAATCATATTTCACTCTTATTCCTTCTCAACAAACCACCCTTATTTCTCCTGTTGCACCGTGCAACCTGATCCCACCGTACAATCACATTGCACCCTTATTCCTTCTCTACATACCATCCTTATTCCTCCTGTTGTGGCGCGCAACCCGATCCCATCGGACATATGTTAAATAAGCAACAATAAGCAACAACTCAATCACAAGAATTTCTATCACCAAGAGTATAAGTTCATAGCAACCGGATAACTATGTGAAATCAAGGGGCACAATAACCTTTACAAAAACAGTGAGACATGTAAGGTACGCCATAACCATTTAACTTAATTAAATCAATTCACATTTCTTTCCCATCATTTACTACATAGCCTTTGGCACTTGGATACATTTAACAATTGAGTTCGTTACCATTTTCATTCATTTAGTAGAACTACCCTTCATATCGATAAGTTTCGAGATATGATGAATTTTGCACATGATAGGGTAAGCATAAAGAATCATATTTCACAATTTCGAGTAACATGGTGACATGGTAAAAAACTAAGATAATCAGCGAACAGAATCTTACGCCTCAACACATAAAAATAATCAATTCAAATAGGATCAAGCAAGGAACTCATACCAAATGCTCGGACAATAGCGTGACGATTATACAAAGATTTAAGTTAGCCATACATACCTCGATTTGGGACTTTTCCTTAATTTCTGCCACAATCACCGGACCTTCTAGCACCTTCAATCTAGTTCACAATGTGGCACAATTGAACTTAGAATTAGTAATAATGATCATGTCTGAACTCACTTGAGTGTTTTATCAAGCACTAGGTGTTCCTTTATATTAAATGGCCTCTTTTAAGTGAAAGATTACTCTAACCCATTTCCCTTTACTAGATTATTACTAGTTGGTTACATGCTTGCAAGATTCCTACCCCCATCTTCATGAACTCACCTAACCATGTTTCATTTTAACAAAATTTGGAAATTAAGGTTGATAGGGTAGATGATTACCTCTTGTAGTGAAGAAAATGATGTCCTACTTGATCAATTCCAGGCCTGAGTAGTGATGGAGGAACAAATTTTATGAAGTTGGGACTCTCTCTCACTAGAACCCACTCTCTCCTCTCTCTATTTTATTAGAAAATATGCTTAAAATGATGAGGAATGGGTTTTATATGGGCATGGGGTCGGGTTATAAGGATATAAAATGGATAGTCCAACATTTCGGACCGGGCCACATACCTGGCGTTAGGCAGGCTTTATCTGCCTAAAGCCTGGTCTGGCCTGGCTTTAGCCAGACTTTATCTACCTAAAGCCTGGTCTGGCCTGGATTTAGCCAGGCTTTATCTACCTAAAGCCTGGTCTGGCCTGGCTTTAGCCAGGCTTTATCTACCTAAAGCCTGGCCTGGCCTGCCTTTAGCCAGGCTTTATTTACCTAAAGCCTGGTCTAGCTGCGACGAAAAATTTCAACTCCCCGACGCATCGTTCGACCTGAAACTCCGGAAGTACAATGTATTACCTACCTTGACACCACAAAGCCTTAAATTACTTAGCAAAATTTTCTGGGGCCTTACATTCTCCCCTGCTTAGGATCATTCTTCCCCGAATGAGGATCGAGGATTCACTATGTTTTGAATATACTATATGCCAACCCCCAAATTTAACCAACTCCCAATTTTTCTGAAAATTTTGCCAGAGTTTCCTTTGTAATTAGGCCTATCTGCATGCCAGACAACCACCAAAACCATTCTAACAACTCATCCACAACTCGACAATGCACCAAAATGTATATAGCCATAACACTAATCTCAACATTACAAGCACTACATTATCATAATGATTCCTGAACATGGACTACACATTTTTACATCTTAATACATATAAGGTACCTTTCAAATCAAAACTAATTGTTATACAATCAAGCGAAAATATTTTCTTTCCACGACACTTTCGGCCTTCAAGGTGGCCTCCTCGACTTACAGGCTTTGCCATAACACATTCACGGAAACAATCCCAATCCCCAAACTTATCTAACAAGGCTGAAAACTAGATACCTTGCATAAGCTAGCTATCCATTAACTTCGCCATCAATAATTTCCACCGGGATGATACACAAAGGATCTCCAATTACCTTCTTAGACATAGACATATGAAAACACAAAATACATGAGGAACAGCTACGGGGAAACATTATACTCCTAGTGCAGTCTAAAGGGGAAATGCACTTATGTACCTATTATTATCAATTTACATAACATCTTCAGGGGAAAATATTGAGAATAACCTGTTCACCTTCCTAAATTCTAAATCTCTACGCGAACACCCTTACGAAACCTGTGCTGACCTTGAACGATTGCTCTAAGATGTGTTATCATGAATTTACCATAAAAGTACCTATCGGGTATATGTGATCACACGATGATGCTTCCTCTTTGACACGTTTGAACCTTCAATACCAAATAGATCTAATACAACGAGAAACAACAAATTTCAAGATTGGGCTGGAATTATTCAGGAATCCATTAATGTGCTGGCAGAGTATTTCATGAGATTATATGCTAAGAGACACGAGGATTTCTACCAACAATGCTGACATGTTTAGTCCTGGTGACGACATCAATTATTGGATAAATGAAGCATAGAGGTAACTATCATTCTTAGATGAGGTGGACATTATGTACGTGATCTTAAGATTTAAAAGAAGTGGTCAAGTATGATACACAAGTCGTGTCCCTGAGTGTAGGGAAATTAGTTGAGCTCAAGTGGTAAGACTCTGGCAACATGGGTGATCGAAGCCACAAAAGAAATATATGGAATTTGATTTCACTCCTAACAATAAGTGACACAAGGACTCTATGCCACAAGCGCATGAGGATTGAAAAGAAGTCATCCACATATGAGATTATCATAATTCGAATAATTTAACCCTTCTTGAAAATTGATCCTGTAAAGGATGATTAGAGGTACGAAAACTGGTCTTCTGAATCAATGTACTTATGGTATGTGCAAAAATCTGGAAGCGTCTAATCTCAACCCTCTTACGGGTGAAACCAAATATCTAGGACATCCTACCATTGGGGTGAAATAATGTATTAGTTAGAGGGGTTCTGATGGTTGACGTAAAGCTCCGGGAAGAAAGGCAATTAACACTCCTACAATCCCTAATGCGGTGGAATACGAGGGGTAGCAAAATCCCCCGCACATGACAATGACGTTGTCAATAATCCTAGAAGCTGAGTGAGCTTAGGGACACGTAACCCATCCAATCCGACCTATTTTAGAGTTTTGGAAAGGGGACACACCTTGGTTTGAAATCATGGAAATTTAAGCTTGAACTTAAGGAAAATCATCACTTTTGGAACCCATGAGACAAGTACATGTAGACCCAAAAAAATCGTCAACAATGGTGAGAAAGCACTTAAAACCATTATGAGTAGGTGTAGAATAAGGCCTCAAAGTGCCCATATGAATAAGTCCGAAAGGGTGAGAAGTCTTAATGTACCAATCAGAGAAAAGTAACCTGAGTTATCTTGTCACAGGGACAAGAAGAGCGGGTAGATGATTGTTTAGAAGAAAATCTTACAAGGAACACGAGCAACATCTTTTATTCTAACAAAAAACATGTCCCAATCCTTGATGCCATGAGACTTCCTCTTTGATGCCATAAAGCATGAAATTAGATTTATAATGAGAGTTACCAGATGAAATGGATAGTAAGGCATCATAACTAAAGAGCGCCATTTGGAATCAACCGCTTAAATTGAGTTGAAGACATTAGAAGTATGTAGTAAAGGGAGATTTACCCACTCTCAAGGGGCTTGTAAAGTGCATAAATGTGAGGTTAATTAAATCAAATCATATAGTTGGATAACTAGTCGAGAAATTGAGATAGTATCGTATTGAAAAATATGGAGAAACGACACATGATGCAAGGTGAATGAAGAGAAGGTAAGAGAGCCTATAGAAGTGACATTTACATTGTAACTACTTAGGAAGGGTGATATTATAAGGGATTACGAGGAGCTAAATTTTTTAAAGGAGATCTCGGTATGTAGTCACGTGACGTATAACTCCAGAATTCCAAAATCCAACTATGTTTAGCAACTCTACTTCATAATGAAGCATTACAACACCCTTCTACAGAACCAACTATTACCAGTCAAATTGGGGAAATGCAATAAGACTTGGACGAGAGAGAGGCTTGACATATAAATGTGTTACTAGGTGTATTGCTCCTTGGTGAACCCAAAACTAAAAGCGAGAGTTAGGCTGAGAAGAGAATTGTTGGATTAGCACATGCATAGATGATCCATCATTGGAGGGAGATCATTCAATTTCAGCAATTGTGGCATACTCTCAACCAGTGATGAACTTAAAATGAGGTGGGAACCCATATAATTTGTGGCATTTATTGATCCAATGACCAGATATCTTGAAGTATATTCAAACTAGAACTACTCTTTTTGGTTCAGAGTTCAACCTTTAAGGATAGTGCTTCTAAGGGGGATATGATTGAGAAGGGATAATATAGCTGATAGTGAATGAAACATATTCGTAGTTAAAGTAAGAGGATGGATGGAATTGTATTTCCGTCTATAATTCTATATCCTTCTTTAGTTATGTCAAAATATTGAAAACCCCAGTAATATCAGAGGACCGAAAATTAGTTAACTAGAAGATAAAGGTATTGTTGCATCTATCCCATTTCCTGGATTCAGCTGAATTGGCAAGGGGATTCGGCTTGATTACCATCGGTAACGGAAACCTTATTTCAGGATGCCCAAGATACAATTATGATCTTCCTTCAACAACCAAAATTGGAATTGGAAACAAATAGGACAACAACCAGGGGAAGACCGGGTATATTGGAGGAATTAACAGAAAGAGGACTTGTGGTCTCTAGGAGTAAACTCAAAAAGCCTCACGGCTAGTGGGGCCACTAGTAACATCAAAATCAGTTGAATTCGTAGCAACATAGAGCAATTAACATATAGCGACACTCAAACAAGTATTATGCAAACCAAAAGAGGAGCAAAAATGCTCGTCTTCCTTACAACCAGAAGAAGAACAACCTTCAAGAACAAGATGAGCAACAAGAATAGGTAGCATGATCCAGCTACATGGAGGCTCGACAGACCCTAGCTTCGATGGAGATTTAGTAGTGTTAAAAGTAATTGAGTAGACCAAATCCGGAAAATAACATGTCGGAGAAGAGAGAGATTCTCTCCAAACAAATAAAAATCTTGTCGTTTCCGACCACTAGGCCCAAAATGAAAGCCTCAACAAAGATAGAGCGAGGGCACTACCATACTAGAGATGAGGATGAAACAAAGCAAGATCTTCACTATGATACTATGTCAACATTAAGATTGAAGCAGAAACTCGAAGAAAAATGGCCTAGGCTTTTGATTTATAGAAGAATAAAAAGGGTCGAGAAAAGATATCTTTTTATTTTGTGCGAGAATATGATAATTGTTCATCCATTCATTCGATAAGAAATTCTTCGGGCATAGTCCCTTGTTGAGAGTCTGGGAAGGCATGAGGGAAGTAGTAATTCTATAGTTGTAACTCAATTCAAGGACATGATTACAGAGCTCAACATCATAAAAGATTGCAAATAAGTGAATTTGTGGTGGAGTGGACTCACGAAATAGCGGATCTCGTTCAAAGAGTCGATACATGTAATGGTTTGTGATTCAATGTCTTATCAAGACCATGATTATGAGAACTCCCCCTAAAATGGACGTACATACGTAGTGAGTAGAATCTGGGGGTTGCTCATGAGGATGTACCAAGGAGTGACTAACTTAACGACTTTAGGTTGATAGGGGGGCGACTTAATCGATTCCCCTCGACTCCACATCCGTAACGTACGTTGGTACCATACCGATATACTACCTCTTAGCGATAGGTTCTACCAATCTCTCCACGGCTCAATACATTCTCCTAACAAGCCCTTGGGCAATCTCCTTCGGACTTAATGGGGGGATCATTCCCTCCTCATGGCTTCAAATTCGCGGATTATGGTATCAAGATTACTCATTTTGAGAGTAAGTCTTGGAGAGAAAACTAACTCCCAATATCAAGCTCTATCGCACGATGGGAGTATCAGAGAAGGGTGAAATTCCTAAATGCCCAAATAGCCCCCCTAATTATAGATGTGGTCGACAACAGGCTGATAAGAAGGGCTTTACTAGACAAGGCTCCGAGACTATCGTAGGACACTTTAATACCATAGGCTCTTATACCAAGTTTGTCAGGCCCCAAAATCGAGGGACGGGACCGACGCCTAACCGAGTAACCCAGTCAAGCAAGCCTGATTAGCCTTTCCTACCCGACTCGTTCCTTCCCGTGTTTATAACATACCTGTCACGACCCGTTTCCAGGTTGTGATGGCGCCTGTCGTGGAACCAGGCTAGCCAATCGCTACAACAATACTCAATTTGTTTACTAGAGATATTTACTCATTATTGGCTCAACTCATATAAATACGGAAATTTTAATCATTTAAAGCAGTCTAATAGAAGAAAATAGGCTCCAACAATCAATCTAGGATCTGGAGTCACGCAGTCATGAGCTACTAACATCAATACAACTGAGAAATAATACTGAAGTTTTAAGTTTCCAATTTCTAATACAGGATGGAAAATAAGAAAAAGAGGGACGGGATAGCGAACGCCAGCTGCTACCTCGTCGGCTCTGAGAGATAAGCTGCTATCACCGATCCGCGCCAAATCTCGGTGCACCTGGATCTGCACACACAATGTGCAGGTAAGTAACGAAAATAACCTACGGTCTGAGGAGGTAGTGACGAACTCAACCTTCGTAAATAACAATTCGAATAATGAATGTTTAAGAAATAATCGAGAATATGAGTGACAATCATGTTATGTAATTGACCCTAGAACTTAGTCAAAATCCGTGAATAACAAATAAATGCCATATATGTAGCATGCAACTCTCACAGGTGGTCCTCTCGGTACACATAATTGGCCATTGGCCCAGGGAAGTCCATCCCGTAACATGTACGGTGTGGTGTCTCAGTCACTAAGTACCGAGGGAGCAAGCCAATTCAGCCTTTCGGAGAAATCCATCTCCGGGA
>MDKH01086416.1:0-37025 GCA_005239495.1 Nicotiana undulata
TTTTCCTACAAATAGAGCAATTACACACTAAAAACGACCTCAAGTTATCATTTAACAATACAATCTAATGAGAAAAGGCTAAAATGAGTGGTAAAATCACCACTCATCAGTAAGCTCATGACCTCTTTCTTGGTTTTTGGAGGTGGCAGATCTCAGATAGATTTTATCTTTGTTGGATCTAATTCAATGCCCCTTCGACTGACTATAAACCCCAAGAGTTACCTAGATGGAACCCCAAATGCACATTTAGCAGTGTTTAATTTCAGGTTATACTTGCGTAGGCGCTCAAGAATTTTCTCAAATCCCGAACACGACCTTCTTGTCTCCTGGATCTAATAATTACATCATCAACATACACCACGATTTCTTGATGCATCATGTCATGGAAGATGGTAGTCATAGCTCTCATGTAAGTTGCCCCAGCATTTTTCAAACCAAATGGCATGACCCTGTAACAATAGGTCCCCTAGGGTGAGGTGAAGGCTATCTTTTCAGCGTCTTCTTCATCCATCAAGACTTTATAATACCCAACATAACAATCCATGAAAGACTGTACCTCATGTTTGGCACAGTTGTCAACGAGGATATGGATGTTTGGTAACGGAAAATTGTCCTTGGGACTCGCTTTGTTCAAATCCCTGTAATCAACACATACCCAATCTTCCCCTCCTTTTTTGGTATTGGGACTACATTGGCTAGCCATGTGGTGTATCTGACTACTCGGATTACACCGGCTTTTAATTGTTTGGCAACCTCTTCTTTAATTTTGTCGCTAATGTCTCTTTTGAATTTTCTTTGCTTTTATTGGACATGCGGATAATCGGGGTGAGTTGGCAATTTGTGAACCACTAGATCGATGTTGATACCCACTTTTTCCCAAAAAAATATTTTAAATTGCACATACACCCTCAAAATCATGCATCAATAGAAATTGGTATTTTTCCATAATTTTCCTATATTTTTATTAATTTGTCCAGCATTTTATTTTCAATAAATAATTAAACAATTGCATCACAAATGATTTCAAAGGCATTTCTTGATTTAATTTATTGTTTATGGTCCTAATAAGACCAAATTATTTCATATTAGCCAAATTGGCACCTCTTGGCTATAATTGCAATAACTTTGCAATTATAGCCCAATCATATAATTTTATACCATTTATTACCAGAAGTTAATCATTTGTATTTTTAAATGCTAAATAAACATTTTAAACTATTGCCTATGCATGAAATTTATTTTTTGTAATTATTAGCTATTTTATAAATTATTTTAATTAATTCGAATTGGGTATTTAACAAATAGCCATTTCCATTTTTAAATCTAGCCTAAACTAAACCATCCCCAAACCCAATTAAATCAGCCCAAACCCTCCAAGCCCAATCCACTATCCTACCCGACCCAATTTCTATTTAATTTGGACCGTTGATTAATTTTAATCAATGGACCAGATCCGTTCTTACCATAATTTGATTAATTTGGGGCCACCTACATAAAAGGTATGACCACCATCTTCCACGACATGATACATAAAGAGATCGAGGTATATGTGGACAACGTCATCATCAAGTCTAAGAAATCCACCGACCACATAGCAGATCTAAGGGAGTTTTTCAATAAGTTGCGGAAATACAACCTGAAATTAAACCCCGCGAAGTGTGCATTCGGGGTTCCTGCTGGAAAATTACTTGGGTTCATCGTCAGCCGTCGAGGAATAGAATTGGATCCGTCAAAGGTCAAAGCCATACAAGAGTTACCACCGCCAAAGAACAAGAAAGATGTGATGAGTTTCCTGGGACGCCTTAACTACATCAGCCGGTTCATAGCCCAGTCCACGGTAATCTGTGAACTAATCTTCAAGATGCTGAGGAAAGATGCTGCAACCAAATAGACCAAGGATTGTCAAAAAGCCTTCGACATAATCAAGGAGTACTTGTCAACCCCGCCAGTATTGGTACCACCAAAGCTAGGTAGACCCTTGCTACTTTACCTCGCAATATTATATGGAGCTTTCGCCTGCGTTTTGGGGCAGCACGACGATACAGGGAGAAAAAAGCAGGCTATATATTATCTGAGTAAGAAGTTCACTCCATACGAGGCACGATATTCTCTATTGGAACGTACCAGTTGTGCTCTAACCTTGGTAGCGCAGAAGCTGAGGCATTACTTATGTGCCTATACAACATATCTCATATCAAGGATGGACCCCTTGAAATATATTTTTCAGAAACCCATGCCCACTGGCAAGCTGGCTAAGTGGCAAATCCTGATGAGTTAGTTCGACATTGTCTATGTGACTCGGAAAGCAGTCAAGGGACAAGCATTGGCAGACCCTCTTGCTGAGAACCCGGTGGATGGAGGATACGAACCCCTGAAAACGTACTTTCCCGATAAAGAGGTGTCATTCATAGGAGAAGACATTGTTGAATCCTATGATAGCCGGAGGATGTTCTTTGATGGAGCGGCAAATTTCAAAGGAGTCTGCATTGGAGTTGTCCTGGTATCGGAAACTGGTCAAGATTACCCGGTATCTTCTAAACCCATATTTCCCTGCACCAACAATATGACAGAGTATGAAGCCTGCATCTTGGGGCTCAACATGGCCATTGTCATGAATATCCAGGAGCTGCTGGTGATTGGTGATTCAGACCTATTGATACACTAAGTACAAGGAGAGTGGGCTACCAAGAATTCCAAGACGCTGCCATATCTGCACCATGTGCAGGAATTGCTAAAGAGGTTCATAAAGAGAATTTCGGCATGTTCCCAGAATTCCGAACGAGTTTGCCAATGCATTGGCCACTCTATCATCTATGATACATCATCCAGATAAGAACTTCATTGACCCTATTCCATTAAAATCCATGGCCGGCGAGCATATTGTGCCCATGTTAAAGAAGAGGCAGACAGAAAACCATGGTTCCACAACATCAAGGAATACCTAAGAAAGGGAGAATACCCAGATCTTGAAAATCATACTCAGAAACGCACGCTTCGGAGATTGTCCAAGAATTTCTTTCACAGCGGAGGAACCCTGTATAGCAGAACTCCCGATTTGGGATTATTGAGATGTGTCGACGCAAAGGAAACCTCTAATCTACTTGAGAAGATACATGTTGGGACCTGTGGCCCACATATGAATGGTTTTTTCTTAGCTAAGAAGATACTCAGAGCCGGTTATTTCTCGATGACCATGGAAACAAACTGCATCTAGTATGTCCAAAAATGCTACTAGTGTCAGGTACATGCAGATATGATAAAAGTACCCCCAAATGAGCTCAATGCAACCAGCTCACCTTGGTCATTAACCGCCTGGGGAATGGACGTCATTGGACTAATCGAGCCTACAACCTTAAATGGACACATGTGCATCTTAGTAGCTATTGATTATTTCACCAAATGGGTCAAAGCAGCATCTTACAAAGCATTGACTAAGAAAGTCGTGGCAGACTTTGTTCGCGACCGTATTGTTTGTCGATTCGGAATCCCAGAGTCAATCATCATCGATAATGGTTCCAATTTAAACAGTGATCTGATGAAAGCCATGTGCGAGACTTTCAAAATCAAGCACAAGCATTCAACAGCCTATAGACCTCAGATGAATGGAGCTGTAGAAGCCGCCAACAAAAACATCAAGAAGATATTGAGGAAGATGATATAGAAACACAAACAATGGCACGAGAAGTTATCATTTGCCTTACTGGGATACCACACCACAGTCCGCACATCAACTGTGGCAACTCCCTACTTGTTATTGTATTGCACGGAAGTCGTTATTCCTGTCGAAGTGGAGATCCCTTCATTAAGAATCATACAAGAAGCTAAGCTCAGTGATGCAGAGTGGGTAAAGAGTCATTATGAGCAACTGGCCCTCGTAGACTAAAAAAGGATGAATGCAATATGTCATGGTCAACTTTATCAGAATAGAATTACCAGAGCCTTCAACAGAAGGGTCAAGCCAAGACAGTTCACACCGGGGCTGGTGGTGTTAAAGAAGATCTTTCCACATCAAGATGAAACCAAAGGGAAATTCTCTCCCAACTGGCAAGGTCCGTACATGGTTCACCGAGTATTGACAGGAGGATAACTTATACTTGCAGAAATGGACGGAGAAGTATGGCCTAAGCCAATTAACTCAGATGCAGTCAAATGGTACTATGTGTAATTCTTTATGCTTTCCCAAGTGATGTAAATTGAACTACGCATGACCTGATTCCCGTTTAAGAGGGGATACGTAGGCATCCCTATGGGTTCGGTCACAATTCAATAAAAATATCATTTCCCCCGCAATTGGAAACTAGGGTAGAACTTTGAGGAAGACCCTAAAAATTCCGAAGAAAGTTCAACCGTTCACAGCATACGCAACAGACAGAGTCGTCAACCCATCTAACTGGGGCAAAATTTTGAGGACGACCCTCAAAATTCTGTAGTATGAGAGGTTGCAATGTCTTGAATCGTGTCATGGTCGTCGGTTCATCTAAATTTCTTAAAATATATTTTATATTATGTCTTTGTAAAGCGTGCATGCTTGCTTTCATAAATAGCTCTGTTCAGCAAAAGCTACCCCGATGATATAAACAGGATCATCAGACCAAGCAGAACAAGGCAAGCAAAGCCAGCGGGGATATGAACCAACCTCCCCATCTATAGAACTCACGATTTTTCTTTGGATAAAGGAACAAAGAAACAAACATGCTTCGGGATCACAAATCCCAACAGAGTGGTAAAATGCAAAAATTTGCTATCAGCACAAAGGATAACATGCTCTGCAGTCATAATTCCCGCAAGAATCACAATACTGCAATCTTCTACCAGCTAAGAGATCCTACTATCATCTGCTATTTATTCTTTTTCATAAGGCTAATCTCTACCTTTCACATCCTGCATAAGGCTAAGTTTTGCCTTCCACATCTTGCATAAGGCTAATCTCTGCTTTCTTTCTACATCAGGCTAATATCTGCCTGCCACATCTTGCATGAGGCTAAGCTCTGCCTCCATCGGCATAAGGCTATTCTCTGCCTTCTTTTGCATGAGGTTAAGCTTTACCTCCATTTGCATGAGGCTAAGCTCTGTCTCCATCAACATCAGGCTAATCTCTGCCTTTAACATCTTACATGAGGCTAAGCTCTGCCTCCATCTGCATAAGGCTATTCTCTGCCTTCCTTTGCATGAGGTTAAGCTCTACCTCCATTTTCATAAGGCTTATATCTGCCTTTATTCTACATCAGGCTAATCTCTGCCTTCCACATCTTGCATGAGGCTAAGATATTCCTACATCTGCGTAAGGTTATTCTCTGCCTTCCTTTGCATGAGATTAATCTCTACCTCCATTTGCATAAGGCTAATCTCTGCCTTCATTCTGCATCGGGCTAATCTCTGCCTTCCACATCTTGCATGAGGCTAAGCTATGCCTCCATCTGCATAAGGCTAATCTCTGCCTTCCTTTGAACGAGGCTAAGATTTGTCTCCATACTTGCATGAGGCTAAGATCTTCCTCCAATTAACTCTTTTTCACTGAGACTAAGCGTTGTCTCTCAAGCATTATTTATTTCGCTTCTCTTTTGGGCTAATCTCTGCCCTTCAATTCGCAAGACTAAGCTTTGTCTTGTGGACATCATATTATTACATTTCATGGGCTGAAATATTGCCAACTTGTCCAAAGGCGTCATAGTCTAGCGACATCATCCTCATAGCCGGAAGACACTAGGTCATTGCCTAAGGATCTCTCAAATTTGAACATCATTATTCAAAGGCGTCATAGTACGGAGGCACCATCCTCATGGCCTGCAAATCTCTCATCAAACAATTCATGGCCCAGGACATCATGGTCTAAGGACGTCATCCCTAATCGTCCGAAGACAACTTTCATACTCCAACGGGAACCTGCATCATGTTTAAATTTACGCACAATATATGCACTTGCGGTATTCTTATTTGCAGGTAACCCGACGAGCAATGGCTGTCCCAACAAGAGTGATCCCGCTCTAGTTATCCCAGCCATATCAAACCCGATCTCCCTGTAAACCGTTCATTCGCTCACCCCTAGATGTTGCATCCGTTTTTGCAACGACTTCACCGGTATACTCTGCTGATGAACCCAGAACTACACACGACCTGATTCCTATAAAACCAGGGATATTTAGGCAGCTCAGAAGCCATGGTGCAGCCTAAAACTCTCAAACCATTTCGCTTGGTCAAAATTGGCCATCATATCTTTACCCGACAACTCTTTCATCCTTTCCAGGTAAAGAGGGGAAACTGTTGATACCCAATTTTTCCCAAAAAATACTTTTGTCACGCCCCAAGAACGAGGGACGAGGCCGGCGCCTAATCAAATTAACCCATCCAAGTGGAACAGGATTTGCCTTTCCTACCCAATGCATTACCCCGTGATCATAAGGTACATTTTATAAGTGAAACAACAAAATAGAATCAAGGCATGCTTTTACAACATAAGTCCATTTTTCCTCTTTTAATGCTTCAACATTTAGTAACCCCAAAAAATATAAACTAAGTACAACATTCCTGACACGGAACCACGAGTACGAGTAAATACGAATACTACCCAAAACATATATACAACGCACACAGTGCCTACGAGCCTCTAAGAGTACAAGCAGTATACATAGACTTGCCGGCAACAAAGCCCCGACTATACCACAAAATAAGATGACATACACAAAATGAGTCAACATGAACAATGCACAGCCCCGAGAAGAAGTGGGGCTCACCAAGACTGCTGGAGAGATGGAGGGAAGGCACCACTATCAGCGATCAGAGCTACCTGCTATGGAACCACCTTCATCCATATAAAAGACGTAGCGCCCCCGGCAAAAGGGACGTTAGTACCATTGAATAGTACTAGTATGTATGAACAAACCTACTCCAGATAGGATAAACAATAACAGTCAAACATCAGAAGGGGCATCATACAATAGTACACTGAAACATGGAAAGTCACAACAAGAATTACCACATCCCACATCCCGTCTTTGCCATCTTTTGGTTAATGTACTTTTAAGTTTCATCTTGTAATTATTATTACTGATCCACCGTGTCATTGTCACACGGAGTCCGATCTCTGCCCGATTGGCTAAGACATCCTAGGTGAGGTCCGAATTTCAATCACATCACATATAAGCACCATGGCTTGTTATCACGGAGTCTGATCTCTGCCCGAATCGGCTAGGCTAACACCGCGACTCGTGCACAGCAAACGGAGTCTGATCTCTGCCCGATCGGCTAGTCCATCTAAACTGAAACAGTGAGACGTCATCATATCATAATCATATCACAACATCAAGTCATCCATGTGTACGACATGGAGTCCAATCCCAGCCAGACCGGATAAGCCTTTTCACCCCTAGGACATTCTCCTGGTAAAATTATGGATGTTTTAGATCACTTACATCGTTTTTAACCTTTTTGATCCCCAACATATGTTTCTCTTGGATTCATCTTTCATATCATTAGAGTCCTTTAATTTGTATTTCACAACAATTCATCATTTAACCCATATTCCATAACCATCCAATCCATTAATTCATGTTTCACAATTTCCCAATCCATTGTTTCGTGTTTCATAACAGTTCAACCTCATGTTTCACATTTCACATCATTGGCATATCTTTACTCATATTCCATAACCATCCAATCCATTAATTCATGTTTCACAATTTCCCAATCCATTGTTTCGTGTTTCATAACAGTTCAACCTCATGTTTCACATTTCACATCATTGGCATATCTTTACTCATATTCCATAACCATCCACCCTTTACATTTTTCACACCCATAATATAATAGGAGCACACACACAATAAGGAAGAACATAATGATCAACATTTATACATTCCACTAGCAAGACATCATGGTGGTAGCATATAGAAACATGGAAACAAGAATTCCTCAATTAAGCACATAGAGAACATAATTTCCATAGAAGGTAAATAAGAGAGTCATACCCGGAAGATGACCACAACGGGTTTATCCTATGAGTATTAGAGTTAGCTATACATACCTCGCCAGATCTCCTTACGCCTTCAAACTAATTTACAATGTGACACATTCACACTTAGAGTTAGGAACCTTGAACTCATTTGGGCATTTTATCAAACACTATGTGATCCTTTAGATTAACTAGCCCCTTTCTAGTGAAAGATTGCCCTAGCCTACTTCCCTTTGTTAGATTATGGTAGATTATTCACATACATGCAAGGTCTTAACTATCATCCTTAAGAACCAACCTATGTGTGTTCTATTCTAACTAAAATCTAAGAATTTAGGGAAATGGGGTGAAGACTTACCTCTTATGGTGAAGAAGATGACGACTACTCGATTAATTCCAGGCCTGAGTAGAGATGGAGGACCAATTTGGGGAAGATGAGGACTGCTCTCACTAGAACCCACTCTCACTTCTCTCTATTTTAATCAAATAATAGTTAAAAATGAAGGGGATGGCTGTTTTATTAAGCTGGGGGTCGGGTTTTAAAATTAGAATGTAGAAGCCCCAAAGCCGGTATGCGGTCAGGAATACGATCGCATTCCTGTTGCGCGGTACGCATACCTGTCGCATATGTGGCCTTCAGCTGGGCCAAAAAGAGAAGCAGACTGCCCCGATATGCGACCATTATGCGGTCTGCATACCTGATCTGCGATTGCATAGTGGACCGCATACCTGCAGAAATCTGGAAAATTATATCTTTCAAGTCCTGGGGTACTTTTTACTCCAAAAGGGTGTGTTTTAAGAGTTACTAATGTATTAACAACATGGGGGCCTACCCGGGAATCGTTTTTAGTTAGAAATTTTACGGGTCTTTACATCCTCCCCCACTTAAAATCATTCGTCCTCGAATGAAGATCGGGAAATCACTTGGGTATGAAAACGCAAAATGCCAACCCCCAAATTTTCACTAACTCCGATATTTTCATAAAAGATTTCGCCAGAGTTTCCTTAGTAAATGGGCCTATCCACTTGCCAGAGAGCCCCCGAAACACAATTCAACAAGTCCCACATAGTTCAGTTAATATAACTAATGGCACATAATTCAATTATTTCAATCAATTGCATATAATTCGGCTAACATAATACATACAAATATGGCACAAAGTTGAGAAGTCATAAGAGAAGGGGGGGATTAGGGAAGTGGGGTGGTTTTTGCACAAGATATGACACAAAACATAGAGGTGACCACCTTCATAAAAAACTACCTGACTTATTCAAACAAATGAGGGTATTTCCCTTTCTTTTAATTTTCCCCTTCCCATGTGGCTTCCTCGACTTGTTGATTCCGCCATAATACTTTATCCGAAGCAACCTCCTTGTTTCTCAACTTACGAACTTACCTATCGAGAATAGCAACCAGAACCTCTTCGTTTGACGATTCTTCATTAACTTCAACGGTCTCAACCGGAACGATGACAGAGGGATCTCCAATCACCTTCTTTAACATGGACACATGAAACACTAGGTGCACCAATTACATTTTAGAGGGCAACTCCAGCCTATACGCCACCCGTCCTATCCTCTGGTCGATCCTAAACGGTCTGACATACCTTGGGCTCAACTTCCCCTTCCTTCCAAACCGCATGACTCCCTTCATGGGAGATACCTTCAAGAATACCCAATCATCTCTTGAAACTCCAAATCCCTACGACGAACGTCCGAATAAGATTTTTGACGACTTTGAGTAGATTTCAACCTCTCCGAAATGACTCTAACCTTCTCCATAGCTTGATGCACAAGACCTGGTCCTAGCGATTCCGCCTCGCCAACCTCGAACCATCCAATCGGAGATCTAGACCTTCTGTACAATGCCTCAAATGCAGCCATTTGAATACTAGCATGGAAACTGTTGTTGTAAGCAAAATCTATAAGTGGAAAATGATCATCCCAGCTACCCTTAAAATCAAGTATACAAGCTCGTAATATGTCTTCAAGCGTCTGAATAGTCCGCTTTGCTTGCCCATAAGTCTGCGGGTGGAAGATTGTGCTGAGATTTACCTGCGTAGCCAAACATTGCTGATTTTTTTTCCAAAAGTGAGTTGTGAACTGAGCCCCTCGATCCGAGATAATAGAAACTGGAGTGCCATGAAGCCTGACTATTTCTTTGATATACAACTGAGTGTACTGTTCTGCAGTACCAGTGGACTTGACTGGCAAGAAATGCACTGACTTTGTGAGCCGATCCACTATTACCCAAATTGAGTCGAACTTACGTGGAGTGCGGGGTAACCCCACCACAAAGTCCATATTGATCATCTCCCATTTCCATGTTGGTATTTCCATAAGTTGTGCCAACCCACCGGGCCTCTGATGCTCGGCTTTCACTTGCTGACAATTTGGAAACCTAGCCACAAATTCTGCCACACCCATCTTCATACCATTCCACCAATAAATCTCCTTGAGATCGTGATACATTTTTGTAGATCCTGGGTGTATGGAACACCATTACTCTCTCCCGAAGATCATCCACATCCGGAACACATAGCCTCCCTTGGCGCCGCAAAACACCGTCATTATTACAGAGTGAAAATGTTGTAGTCTTGTGATTCAGAATCGCCTCTCTCAACTGTGCCAATGCTGGGTCCCTGATTTTCTTTTCCTTGACTTTTGCTACAAGTGAAGACTCTGCTCCATTACTCACCACGACATTCCCTTTATCTGAGGCCGAAAGACAGACCCCCAGACTGGCCAACTAAAAATCTCCCGAGCCAAAGGTCTATGACCTGCTTCTAAATGAGCCAAACTACTCATGGATTTCCGACTAAGAGCGTCTGCCACCACATTCGCCTTCCCTGGATGGTACAAAATATTCATATCATAATCTTTGAGAAATTCCAACCATCTCCTCTGCCTAAAGTTTAATTACTTCTATTTGAATAAATACTGAAGACTCTTCAATAACCATCAACCCTTTACATTTTTTACACCCATCATATAATAGGAGCACACACACAATAAGGAAGAACATGATGATCAACATTTATACATTCTACTAGCAAGACATCATGGTGGTAGCATTAGCAACATGGAAACAAGAATTCCTCAATTAAGCACATAGAGAACATAATTTCCATATGAGTTCAATAAGAGAGTCATACCCGGAAGATGACCACAACGGGTTTATCCTATGAGCATTAGAGTTAGCCATACGTAACCCGAGCTCGAATTCCCCTTTTAGTTTCTATCCCAAATTACCGGATCTCCTAACACCTTCAATCTAATTTACAATGTGACACATTCACACTTAGAGTTAGGAACCTTGAACTCATTTGGGCATTTTATCAAACACTTTGTGATCCTTTAGATTAACTAGCCCCTTTCTAGTGAAAAATTGCCCTAGCCTACTTCCCTTTGTTAGATTATGGTAGATTATTCACATGCATGCAAGGTCTTAACTATCATCCTCAAGAACCAACCTATGTTTGTTCTATTCTAACTAAAATCTGAGAATGTTGGGAAATGAGGTGAAGACCTACCTCTTATGGTGAAGAAGATGACGACTACTCGATTAATTCAAGGCCTGAGTAGAGATGGAGGACCAATTTGGGGAAGATGAGGACTTCTCTCACTAGAACCCACTCTCACTTCTCTCTATTTTAATCAGATAATCGTTAAAAATGAAGGGGATGGGTGTTTTATTAAGCTGGGGGTCGTATTTTAAAATTAGAAATTAGAAGCCCCAAATCAGGTATGCGCTCAGGAATGCGATCGCATTCCTGTTATGCGGTCTGCATACCTGTCGCATAAGTGGCCTTTAGCTGGGCCAAAAAGAGAAGCAGACTGCCCAGGTATGCGACCACTATGCGGTCCGCATACCTGTTATACGATCACATAACTCCCTCCTCAAAAATCAAGGTGCAAGAATGCAACAATTATGCGGCCCGCATTCGTGAAATGCGATCGCATTCTGGGCCGCATAGTTGTCCTCAAAACGGACAGCAAATTGTCCAAGTATGCGACCACTATGCGGTCTGTATACCTGTTCTGCGATCGCATAGTGGATCGCAGACCTGCGCAAATCTGGAAAATTATATCTTTTAAGTCCTGGGTACTTTTTACTCCAAAAGGGTGCGTTTTAAGAGTTACTATTGTATTAACAACATGGGAACCTACCCGGGCATCGTTTTTAGTTAGAAATTTTGCGGGTCTTTACAATTTTAAATTGCACATACACCTTCAAAATCATGCATCAATAGCAATTGGTATTTTCCCATAATTTTCCTATATTTTTATTAATTTGTCCATCATTTTATTTCCAATAATAATTACAAAATTGCATCACAAATGATTTCAAAAGCATTTCTTGATTTGATTTATTGTTTATGGTCCTAATAAGACCAAATTATTTCATAATTACCCAAATTGGCACCTCTTGGCTATAATTGCAATAAATTTGCAATTATAGCCCTATCATATAATTTTATACCATTTATTACCAGAAGTTAATCATTTGTATTAGTAAATATTAAATAAACATTTTAAACTATTGCCTATGCATGAATTTTATTTTTATAATTATTAGCTATTTTAGAAATTATTTTAATTAATTCGAATTGGGTATTTAACAAATAGTCATTTTCATTTTAAAATCTAGCCTAAACTAAACCAGCCGCAAACCCAATTAAATCAGCCCAAACCCCACAGGCCCAATCTACTATCCTACCCGATCCAATTTCCATTTAATCTAGATCGTTGATTAATTTTAATCAACGGACCAGATCCGTTCTTACCATAATTAATCTAAAAGACTACCCCCCCCCCCCCAAACCTTCATTCTCTCATTCTCCCTTCTTCTCCGCCGTTACACTCTCTCATCTCTCTCAAGATCTCTCTGCTAAACCCTAATCTCCTCTCACCGGCCTGCTCGCCGGTAACGGAACCACCATCCTTAGCCACCATGGATCCCTCACACGCCGGCTCCCTGTTACCCTATGGTCCTCAAGGGAACCAGAGGTCGTTCAACTCACACCCATGGCCTTTCATGCCGTTCTCAGGCCACCATTGGGATGTCCGAGTAAGACCTTTCTATTTACGGCTAAACCTATGGCTTCTAAGCCCGATCCTCTCTATCTCTGGGTTATCTCTCTCCGAAACCCTATTATATCTCTTGATTCTTCAGATCTGCAACAGATCTAAGAGTATTCTGAGTTACTTTACTGTTTTCTTAAGAATCGCTCTGATTTTTCAAAAATGACTCTTCATCTTCAAAACTAGGGTTTATGAACCCCTCTTCAAAAATGACTATTCTTTCTGATTTTCGTAGTATTCTATGAATTTTACCATGTTTAAACGTTTATTCCTATTTTCCCCTTTTAGCTGATTTATTATGTTAATACCCTGAGTCCTTTGGTCTTAATTTTGGGTTCTCAGAACTGTTCATGTTTATTGTTCGTCTAATTTGTTCGCATGTCTGTTATTCATGAATATGTTCTGGATTTCTGGTGATTCTACCCCGTCATGTTCATTAGGGTTTCTGATTTTGCTTTTCTTGCCTATCATGTGTTTATTCCGTTTATTCATATAAACTTGTGATAATTTTCTTCTACTTAGTACTATTTTCTAGTTGAATCCATGATTCTCTTTGATTTTAACATTATTAAGGGTTTCTGATTTATCTCTTTTGCTTATACTGTGTCTATTCCGTTCATGCATAGAAATTTGCATTAATTAGTACTATTTTATATTATTTGAATCCCTGATTCCTTGTGATTGAAAACCTTTACTGATTTTCTAGGGTAATATTCTCTACTGATTTCTGACCTATAAGTTATTTTCTTACCTTGATGACATGATTGACTTACTGTTAATTGATTCCTATTTCCTTAATTAAAATCTGACAAACCCAGCCCAATTACCTGCCCTATACTTTGCACTGTTTGAATTATTCCTTAAGTCACATATGGTATCTTTCTTAATTTTCTACCTGTATTCTACCGTTTGAAGTTAACTCCCTTAATTAAGGGAGTACTTATACTGATTTTATACTAATTGATACCTAGTTCCATAATTACTACATGACTTTGATTTTTACCTTATTATTCTACCTAGTTTCAAACTACATTAACACCAGGACACGAACACATTGGTTCAAAAAGCTCTCTCTCCCACTCAAAACTTTTTGCTCTTTCTCTTTTTTCTCTTGTTACTTGCTATTGTACTAAGTCAGTCGGCTCTAAGCCAAGGCTGATTACTATACTCTCTTGCTCCTCACTTTGTGTTTATTACCTCTCTACTGGTATGTCCTTATTTTAACTCAAGTCCCAAAACAAATATGTTTCTTTTACTACTTCAATTTATCTTGTTTCTAGTCTGTTTCTATCTATGGTTTTGCTGCGCAACCTGTAGTTGATATGTTTACACAACTTGCCTATCTAGCATGTTATGTTATATACTACTCCCCTTAGGAACAACATGAATATGTTACCTCCCCCCTTTTTATTGTATGTCTCAATGTGATCTTGCTCTATCGGGGTTCTGGTATGAACTTTTCTTTGTAAAGCAGTCTGTACCCTTAGCTTGCATGATTATGTGTTGGTACTATACTATCTCCCAACCCCATGAACCCCTCAGAGCATTTCTGATTCTATAGATATGTTCCAAATTAGCACTCCTGAACCTATGTCTTACATGTACTAATTGCAAAGACCTCTGCATGTTATGTTTTCACCATACATGCTTTATTTGTCCCCAATCCCCAATTGACCAAGTATGAAGGCTTGTTCTTCGAATGTTGCTGAACCTGTTGATCCTGTGTTTTTTGTTTGATTACCCCAACTATTGTTAAAAGTTGTTTTACTCCCTTATTTACAAAACTATTTCAATTAAGTCACTTTCAACACTGTTTTCCTACTAAAACCTTTTCAAAACTATGTCAAGCACTCTCACTCAATCTTAAGTTCTTAAGTTCTTCCCCTCCAATGTGTGACTGCTTAGGGATCCCTATGAGACCCCTCTGAACTCTGATGCATTGTAGCTGGCACTTCGACACTGCACTTACTCAATTATGGTTGTAAATTCTGGGTGTGAGCACTGCCCAAGATCCCTTGAGGTCCTTAGGGAACTCTGACACACCCGTATATGAGAAAGGCTAGGAAACATCTGGGCATTTGAGGTTCTGGAAATCTGGGCCTGTCTTCAGGCTCCCTATAGTGTAACTTCTTATTTTTTCATTATTGATTTAATTCATTGAATATTGGTTTGTAATAATTTTGGTAAACGAATATTGGGGTTGGCTAGTGAAAAGGGGAGGGTAGCTATATATGTTGTCAGTATCAATGGGTAGAAACCATGCCTTAGGAATACACTTCTTATATGTGCATTAGAATCCATGTTTAGGACTAACACATTCTACGCATATCATGCATTAGGCACCATGTTCTTAGGGTTCACGTATACTGTTTCAGCATCTCATTTGACATTATTTTTCACTTAGAAATCCTGCTTTATAGGCTAAATAACGGTATTAACAAAGAGTTATTACTCATGTTCATTCATAACTCATGCCCTAGGAAATCATGACTTTGTAAGTTCTGTACCTTGCATCAGACACCATGTCCTTAGGTACAACTTCAGCATCACATTGACACTGTTGCATGTTTACGTTTCTCATTTAGAAATCTTGTTCTTAGGATTATTAATTTAAACTACACGAATCCTTCTTAACAACTCAGTAATTCTATGTGGATTTAGAGATCATGCTTTTAGGAGTCATATCTTAATCATTATGCATCTCTATGTACGTAGTAATACCATGCTCTAAGGTCTCATTTAAAACACGTAGTTAAACTACTGATGCATGAAAAATATACAAGACAACCTCATATTTGATCACCTTGTTTTAAATAAACTGGAAATAATCCATGTATATTTTGTAACACTTAGAACAACATGCTTTAGGTATAACAACTTCTAAACTGTTTTAACTCTGATGATTATTATGCATTACTCCCACGCCTAGGAAAGCCTTAGGTAATCAACCTTTATAAAACTGGAAAACTGTCTCTTTTGTGTTTACTACTTAATGGTTAACAAGCTTAAAATCAGTAGGCAAACTTATTAGGGCCCCCCTGCTTCTGAATTTATAAAATAAAGCTGCATATATTCTGTGTTCTGACATTCACTTAGACATCATGCCTTAGGGTTTTGCCTAATAAAATACCTCTTGTTTGTGTTTGAGTCATTCTGTTTACGTGCCTTATCTATAGAGGTAAACCTGAGCCTCTTAATTTCTTCTTTCCCGCCTTTTCTGTAAAGTCCGATTTGTTCTTGCATGTACGCACCTTAATTCGTTAGGTGGCGACTCTTCAATTCCATTATATACCCCTTTCCCAAAAGGAAACGAGTTGTCCCAATAATGTCAAAAACCCTGACCGATCTGAAAGGAGAAGGGAAAAAGGGGGGGCGCGACAATCGACACTTATTCTTGGCATATCGTCGTAAGACCATGCAAACACATCATTAAATTCAAACAAGAATTGGATCAATGCATCTCTGGTTTATTCCTCGATGTGACTTTTTTGCATGGCCTCTCTGACTTCCTCTAAATTGCCCAAATTGATTGGCTCGGTTTTATTTAGGTTTGGCTTAGGCTAATTCTCAAATTGTTCCAATTCTCGATTTATTTCTCTAAAAGCCTCATCTTCAACATATTCGAGCTCTTGATTCATTATTTCACTATTAGACGACGTTTTAGGATGTAGGCATGAAGTCAACAAGCATGTCAAGTTATTTAAGGCCACATTATTAGGACTGAAAAATAAGAAAAATAACAAAATAATGAAAGAAGATCTATAGACGTTGAAATATTGATTTCATTTCATTAAATTTGAATATAACAAGGGTTTACATTGGAATTTAAAGACAAGAAAATTAAAAACAATCGAGTTACACCATGAAATAACTCGGAGTGTAGAAAGGATGGAAAAACATGAACTACCAAGATTCCCACATGACTGGGAAGGGAGTGGCTTTCTAATTCTGCAATTTGGCATTTGGTCCCATGTATTGCACCTCAGCGGTGCTTGAGCCTTCACCCGGCTGGACCATGTGGACTTCATAGAGCATTTGCCTCATTGCTTCACAAATATCCTCAATTTCCTCGATTTGGCGAGGTGCAAGATTGGATGAGACAAGAATCATTTACTTTGGCTTAAAAAAATGATTTGGCGAGGTGCAAGATTGGATGAGACAAGAATCAACCATCTTTCTTACGTTTATCAACCCATTTTTCATCGGCATTGGTAGCTTGAAAACCTATGCCAAAGAATTTCTCGTTGATAGGAAAAGTGACGGGATCAGTGATGCCTTACAGAGATTCCCCAAGACTTTTCCCGGGCTTGTATCCATGTTTGATCATTTCGTCGGCGACCATGATTGATGCGCTCAACAAAAAACGTTGAGGGCATGGAGTTCCTTCTTCGCACTAATCGGCAAGCACAATTTCAAAAGCCTGGTAAACAATGTGCTCACTTCCCTCTCATGATTCAAGACATGGGACTGATGGGTCCCTGTAGATTGATTGTTCATCTTCTCCATGGACAACTATTTCTTGATTCTCATATTCAAACTTTATCATTTGATGGAGAGTTGAGGGCACGACTCCTGCAGCAAGAATCCAGGGCCTTCCCAGTAGAAAGTTATAAGAAGTATCCATGTCAAGGACTTGGAATGTTATTTCAAAATCCACAGGTCCAATGGTTAGGATTAAATCAATTTCTCCTATAGTATCCCTTTTGACGCCGTCGAAAGCTCGGAAACAAACATTGTTCGGCATGATCCTCTCCATCCCAATTTCCATTCTTTGCAATGTTGACAGAGGGAAAATATCTACCCCGCATCCGCCATCCTTCATGACCCTATTCACATAATACCCCTCACACTTGACTGTCAAGTGCAAGGCCTTGCTATGGGCAGCTCCTTCGGGAGGTAAGTCATTTCAGCTAAAGAAGATTCTATTGACTTTGAAGAACAGCTATGCCATTATTTCCAGTTGTTCAACCGTGGTCTCGGTTGGCACATACGCCTCATTTAGCATCTTTAGAAGTACTTTTTGGTGTTCGCTTGAGCTCAATAGCATATAAAAGAGTGAAACCTGGGCAGGAGCTTTTCCGAGTTCATCAACCACAATATATTCCGAAGTTTTCATCTTTCAAAAGAATTCCTCAGCTTCTTTGGTAGTAACAGGATTTTTGAGGGGGAAACGCTTCTGTTTGGCTTAGTTCAACTCTTCTGGTTTATGATACTTCCCAGATGGGTTTGTTTCATTCACTTCCCCTCTGACTTCCTTCCCTTTATAGGTGACTAGCGTCTGATTATAATTCCAAGGGATGGTAGTAATGTCTTTTACTGGAATTTTAGGCCTGCGGCTGATGATCAGAGGCTCATCAAGCCTTGGTGAGACGATTGGCCCTTTTGCCACATATGCCCCCTTTGGTACATACATTCTTGGCATATTTGATGTGGTTTTCCTTAGCTCCAACCTCTTTGGAGGGCTCAACATGATTTGTCTATTTTCGGGAGCTCTTGGAACGTAGAGGATGGTTTCTTTAGCTGGTGCTGCCTCTAACTCTGCTTCTTCAGACTTTTCTTCCTTTTGGAGAGTGGGTTTTATTTTCTTTTCATCCATGTCCTGTTTTGCCACTGTTTTAGGTTTATTTTATGTATCTGCAATGGCGATGATGGCTTTCAAAGCAGGGTCAAAATCCTTATCTTCACAAATCATCCCAATGACGGTCCTGTTGTTGTGGGCCGGTAACGAGTTGTTGGTTACATTGGGGACTTCCTCGTTCCTCAGCACTACCTTCTTTTGTTCAATCAGATTTTCAACTACCCTTTTGAGAGTCCAAAAGTCCTTGGTATCATGCCCTTCCACCCCAGAATGATAGTCACATCTGGTACCCGGCCTGTATGAGGGAGATTCTAGATTCTACATGTTTGGAGGCGCAAGCTGTAAAAGGCCCATTTGAAGCAATTTGGGAAAGAGGATGGAATATGACTCACCAATGGGTGTGAAATTAGTTTTTCGAGGTGGTTCACGGGGACGGGTATTGTATTGGTAGTTGTTTTGGGGGGGGAGGGGACATGGATTATATGGGGCTTGGTGCGGATTGTTATTTCTGGGAACTGGAGCTCAGTTCTAATTGTACTGTTGTTGTGGCTGAGCATACGATTAAGCACTCATCACTGCATAGGGGTGAGAAGATATAGCATACGCTACGTCTTGATGAGGATAATAATGGTGTGGGGCCCTGGGAGATGGGCCTGAATAATCCTGGAGCCGTCGAGGACTCTTAAAGCTCGAAGCCATCATGGCTCTCTCTTCTTTCTTTTTCCTGCTTGCTAAGCCTCCCGAGCCGATCTGAATGGCTTGGGAGGTGGCTCTTAGACCTGATTGACTCAAGATACGACCTGTTTTTTAAGCCGTTTTCTACCATTTCACCAATCATGATGGCCTCCACGAACTATTTTCCCATGAGAGACATCATATTTGAAAAATAATCGGCCTCTTGGGCCTGCAGGAAAACACTGACTATTTCGGTTTCATCCATAAGGGGGTTCACCCTGGAAGCATGTTCACGCCATTTGATGGCATATTCTCGGAAGCTTTCATCGACTTTCTTTTTAAGGTTGGATAGAGAATTTCTGTCTAGAGCTATGTCAACATTGTATTGGAACTGTCTCACGAAATCCCGAGCTAAATCATCCCATATGTGCCAAGGGGGAATGTCTTGATCTATGTACTATTTAGAGTCCATTCCAGCAAGGCTTTCCCCAAAGTAGGCCATTAATAACTCTTTCCCCCCCTGCTCCTCTCAGCCGATTGCAATATCATTTCAAGGGGGCAATCGGGTCTTCGTGCCCGTCATACTTTTCAAACTTAGGTGTCTTCAAACCCGCAGGCAGGTGCACATGAGGGAACATGCACAGATCATCGTAAGCCACACTTTTTTGGCCACTCAGGACCTATATATTTTTCAAGTTTTGCTCGAGACTTCTCATTTTCCGTGTGATCTCCTATTGATCGAGATTTCTCAAGATTTTTTCATTCTCCATAGGAGATTCATATTGCGGATGCTGAGGATAGGAGTTTGGGGTAATCCGGACAACATCCACTTGGAACTGGGGAGCTTGAAAAGTGAAGGTTGACGGCTCAAAGTTTTGTTGAGGCAATGTAGGTTGCGCCATACCAGCAGCTGGTGGTGCAGTGAACACAATAGATGGTGTTCCCGAATATGGTGCCTGGGGGCGGACCTCATAAGGCATTCCGGTAAAATTTGTTGTCATAGTGGGGAATCCAATTGGTATGAACGGATTGTGTGTTGAAATCGGAACATTAGTAGTTCCTCCTATCCTTGGGATCAACTCAGGGAAGCGAGGGATAGAACTAGGTGGCTCCTTGCGATTAGACCAAGCATCCCACATCTCTAACATGTGGCATCTTAGTCTTCTGTTTTCTTCAGCAATTGTTGATTCCGCTTGCTGGATAACCGATGAGGGGCTATCCTCGGGTTCGACAATAGTCAGATGACTTTAAGAGGCCATTACAATGCTCCCTTTTGATCTTGTGAAATAATGGTGTGGCGCCAGAATACCACCGAAAAACCAACCACCTTAAAAATAAGATCCTAAGCTTTAAGAGTGGATAGAAAATGGGTTAGCTTGAGATATTAACATATAGGGAATCACATGTTGGGGGATGCGATGCACCTAAGCAGCCAAACATTTTTCTAAGATGTTTGCGACAGATGTGTGTTTCATCCCGTCTTTAATGTTTCACTCATTTCTTTCTTACTTATTTTTCTTTTAGGGTTATGATCGAGTCCTATGTGGATTGCCTATGTATCATGATGCCGCATGAATCAGATCATCACATAGTTCAAGGAAAAGTATAGCATAACAAAAAGCAATTTTCATTTCATTACTAAAGATAACTCTTTTTGTTTATTCATTACAAGTAATTCAAAGTACTAACAACCATAAAAGAAACAGTACAGACTCCAAACAAACGACTAAACAACTTAAACTTCTAGAAATCAATAAAATACAAACTCAAAAAACCAAATCATCAAAAGTAAATGAGGGCTTTTGTTGGTCTTCTCGGGGCCTGTGGTGCATTGGCTGGTCTTTGTGCAGGCCTATGTGCAATGTCTCCCTAAAGCCGGTCCAAATCATCCATCACTTGGTGGACAAAAGTCATCATAGAGGCAAAAAACATGGAAGTAGTCATGCTTTCGCATACGTGACATTTCGCCACGACATAGTCAGCTATATCTTTGATCCTGGTTCTGATGACCCCTTTCTCCTACAGCAGGCGCTCAATTTGTTATTCTCGGGCTTCCAACACTTATGTGTTTGTGTTGTTCTGGTCCTATAGTTGTTGCACTGTTACTTCTAATTGGCAGATTCGTGTATAACAATGCTCTCTTTCTGTTTTAAAGTCTTTAGTTTGTTTGACCATTTCATTCCCATGGCAAACCATTTTTCCTTTAGGATGGCCATTTCTTTACCATACTTCTGTCTCATTTTAGTAGTTGTTCTGGGGGAGGGTTACGTGGATTCTTCCACTCCCTTGGCTAACTTGGTTTGGGCATTTAGCAGGTCCTTTTCATCTTTTGTCAAATCAGCCGCATACTCATGAACCTTCATCGTTAGGTTATTGATGATCTTTTCCTCCCTTTCACTTCTCACATGTGTTTCGGCAGCTATTCTCAAACTCCGGAGTTGGGCACGGAGCTCCTCGTTCTCTCGGGTTAACTATCTTCGTTCGCCTTTAACTACCTGTGCCTGTAACTCATTGTCGAATTCAAGATTCCTGAATTTTTCTTTCAAAGTGCGGATTGTGGCCTGATATTCTTTTTCCTTCTCTCCCCAAGTTAACCTTTCATTAATTTTATCATCGAAAGCTGGAACATGAAGCCTTTTGGAAGGCCTTCCGGCTCGGGTTCTGGTTCTTTATCAATGAAATTCCTCTTTTCAAACCATGCAGCATAACCCGGATCTACTTCGCCTTTGGCAAGATTAGGAACTTGAGTATATTATTTCAAGTACCGACACCCATTCCAATTTTGTTGAATCAGGCTTCAGGTAATGGAGCTTCAGGGTGTAATTCAATAACCTGGGTACTCAAGTCTTCATCCTCAAGTATTATTTGATACCGTCTGAATTGCCTAAGGACCCTTTGGGGTGCATAGGGTTGGACACTTTTCAGGCCCATTAACAACAAGTGATTCCTTGTAGCTGACATGTGTATAACTTCCCTGACCGGAAGACATCCCAAAGTCCACTCTATCTGATTTTCCCGTAAGGTTCTCAAATGATCGATTTAAGCTTCGACCCCTTCCGGAGAGTTGTAGTCTGTTACCCTTTCTTCATAGCCTTTGATGAAGTTGGTTTTGTCAGGACCATAGCTCATGAACTTCGGGTGATGACGAAGGTGTTCAATTAGCCACATTTGGAAAATAATGTTGCAACCTTCGAAGAATGTTTTCCCCGACTTGCACTGTGTTAAGGCTTGGTAGATATCAGACATTATGAGTAGAGCTAGTGTGTGATCCTTCTTCTCCATCAAAACTTGGGCAATTCTGGCCACACGAACATCAATGGTCCCTTTTGCATTTGGAAAGACCATGACACCCAGGAATGCCACTATGAAGGCTATTCGGCGGTGAATTCTCCAGGTATACTTGTCTTGTTTGTTGTTTAGACCCTTTTCGTGTGTTTCGAACCCATCTGAAAAGCCATTTCTCGAGTACAAGAAAAAGAACGAGCAACAGCCATCAACCACCCGGTTCTTTCTGAGTTGTTTGCAGATGGACAGGAAATCAAAGAAACGGTGCACTGACATGGGCCTTGGGAAGATAAGTTGTTGGTTCCTTAAATCCCGAACAAAACCCGTATACCCTGCTATTTCTTCCAGGGTAGGAGTGAGCTCGAAATCTAAGAAACGGAATACATTGCGAACCGGGTCCCAGAAAGTTACTAAAGCTTTGATCAAGTCATCTCTTTTTTTAATCTTCATGATTTCAGTGAGAGCTCCCAATTGCTCGACTACCCATTCTTTACCCTCTTTGTCTAGGTCATGCCACCACATTCGGAGTTGTAGGGGAACTTCCTCTATGATATTCAGTTGCGCATTATGGACAGTAATCATTTTGCACCTATGAACGGGTAGGGTTAAAATTGCTTCTAATTTTAAAAGGAAAAGACCAACAAATTCTTTTTACAAAGACCAATTTAATTTTACGGTCATTTTTGCAAAAGTGGCCCCTTCTTACTTCTGAATAAAGTTTTGAAGCCGAGGTACGATACTTTTCTAGGAAAAGTGACAAACATGTCCGTTCTTAACGAAAATAGCCCTTCGACAATGTAAAGTGTTCTAAGGCTATTTTGGCAATAACGGTACAAGACATAACTGAAGCTGTGTCGGTTTTATTATGACTAATGAACTTATTTTTGGTTATTTTTGAAAAGTGGGGTCGGCACCGATAAGGTTTGCTTACGTATCTCACATCCGGTAGGAATCAGACCCACGCAGTTCGGTCAGTTTTGACACAACTTGAAAAATACGATATTGACACATTTTCACTTATTTTGAAAATCTTTTTCTCCTCTTTTTTTGAATTTTTTTTTACTGAGTTTCGAGGTATTTTTCAAATATCAGGGTTTTCGAAACTGGTAAATTTTCAATCCTCCCTCACTCTTGGTTTTTTTGTTATTTTCTTTTTTAGCCGGTCAACAAACAAGCCGAAACAAATAATGTGCACATAGCAGGTAAGGATGCATCGGGATGATCTTTTTGTTTTGGGTACACCTTTCCTAGACGGACCCAACCCCTGTGTTGAGTCCCCTAAGTAAAAAATGCACGTGATGCAAATAAGCGTTCCTACTAGGGATCTGACATGAGGTTTTGTCATTCTAGGTTTAAGCCTGGCGTTTTGTTCTAGACCTGGCTTACCCGAGCGGACAACTCGAGCCGAGGTAGGAGCGACGTACCGGTAGCACGAAAGGTTATCTGCCTAGTGGCTAATCCATCCCCGTTCTTACTTGGTATGACCTCTAACAGAAAGGCGGTCCACGCGAACGTGTGCACTAATTTTTATAAGACTCAGAAAGGAGGCGTAAGGAGGCAGTTTAAATACATTTCAAATAAATATCAAAGTGGTAAATAAATGACATTTAGCACATTAGGCATAGAAGGACCGTAATATCAACAATTTAAACAACCAAGTAAAAACATACTAAAGCTCGAATTCTTGAACCCTGAACTAGAGATTCTGGTTTCAAGCTTCCCAGCAGAGTCGCCAGAGATGTCACACCTCTTTTTTTCCAATAGGGTGGGATAAGGGAGTTTTTCCAATTTAAGTGATATAATCAAATTTTGGGATTATTTGTTTGTTTCATAGTCGCCACCCGGATTTTTACGGTGTTCCGAGGCACCATTTTATTTTAATATCCCAAATCGAGGAAATTTTGACTCCGTTAAAAGTCTGTGAACCAGAAGACTGGGTTATAGCACGGTCTCTTAATGATTTACACTTAGTCTAAATTGTTTAATTATTGAGTTTACCTATGTGGATTGTATATCTTTTACCACTTCTAATTATTCAAATATTTTTGTATTTAAAGAATTATTTTAAGACGGGTTACATATGCGTATACCTGCTTGAATTTGACGCGTCAAAAATCATGTCACGCGGACGTGTATATAATTTACGATACTTGATTCATTTAGGGAAATAGTCAAAGTTGCGCAATCGCGTATTTTGGTTTTACAAATCGAGATCACGTCATGAAAACATGTACGCAATCACGATAATGATTTCAAAAATCCGCTCCTAAAGGCATTTTTACGAATCTTTATTTTTGAAACTTATTTGTGTCACGTAAACGTGTACACAATTTTAAGGAAAACGTTCGTCATGAGAAAGGTTATCTTTATTCAAAGTTACGCGAACGTATAATTTGATTTTTTTTAATGTGTTTAAGAATTATAAATGTATCAATTACCTAATTAAGGACGAGTCTAAATATTTTTACTATTTAAAAAAGATTATATTCCTAAGTCATTTGTAATATTAACTTAGGATTCATGAGATATGGGACTACAACATGTAAGCTTTATTCAAAGTCTCTTAATAACTAAGTTTGTTATAGGTCCAAATTCAAGGATATGGGCTGTCTAAAGATATTAAAAATCTGTCCCGATTTCGTGCTAAGCATACTGGGCCAGTCATATTTTATCAATGTTAAACACAATCTGCCCATCATCGAATTTAATTCACACAAGAGAGAAGCATTAAACATATAATAATTATGGCATTTGAATATTAAATTAACGATACTAATGAGATGTTATAAGTATTTCAGAACTATATTAATATTTTGGACTAAGTAAAGTATTAAACTATTGGGTTTTGCACCCCGGGCCCAATGGCCAAGGGTCCAGACTCGTTTTAGGCTTATTGGGCCTGTTTATGAGTCTGACCCATTTCATCTGGTCTTCACGTAGAAGGCCTGAGAAGTATGGATTCCATATTCACATTTTTAGGAGAAACAAACAAAGCTATTGGATATTAAATAATAAGATAGTCCAGTCTATATAAATTACAACATGAATCCAGAATTCAAAGAGGAGAGGAAATATTGTTGTTTTACAAAAGGGATACCAAACAAAGTAATTTCACATGGCTAAATTACAATTTTTAATCCTAAAATGCATAAGAATCATTGTCAAAAACTCTTAAGCTGCTACTGCTTTCAGCCAAAGCCAAAACCATCTGCTATTTTTACTCCTAGAATCAATCTCCTGCAAAACTCATACTCAACATCTGAAAATATGCATTATTATGGGGTGAACCTGACCAACTGATGGCCATATTCACTTACTTAATGATGTTTCAAACCTAGGAACAGTATGGATGTCCATAAAATTCTAAATGGACTTAAACAAACAATATATTCATGCTAACAGGAAAACAAACAACCATACATAATAGATTTCAGCTAAACACAAACAAACATAGATATTTGAGCAAAGGAAGTTCTATTTAATGCAAAGAGTTATTACATACCTTTAAAGAGAAAGATAGCAAGAAAATATGACCAAATAAAGGTCAGAATCAACAGTATTTAATAGCTCGAGCAGCAACAACAAAAATACAAGCACATATATGTACCAAAATCCCAAAACCACCACTACGTGTGTGCCAGGAACTAGTGTCACGAGTGTCATGGGCATACTATACTAACAAAATATACAAAGGTTAATAATATATACAATCCCGTTGTCTGCATGAATAGACAGGAAACAAAAGTAAATGAAACTCCATGGTGCTGTTGGGGATCGCCAGGGGAAGCAGCTCACCGTGAAGTCAAGTCCGCTACGGTCACTATCTAGACTCGGTCTGATAACCAGGTGCACCAGCCTCAGAACCTGTACAGTTAAGTACAGAAATGCTGCCTTGAGCTTCTGAAAGCTTTCCTCACACTCGTTGGACCATTGGAACGGGGCATTCTTCTGAGTCAGTCTAGTCAGTGGTGCTGCAATGGATGAAAAGCCTTCCACAAATCGGCGATAATAACCTGCTAGACCCAAAAAGCTTCTTATCTCTGTAGCTGAAGTAGGACGTGGCCAACTCTAGACTGCGTCAATCTTCTTAGGATCAACCTTGATACCCTCTCCGGATACCACATGTCACAAGAATGCTACGGAATCCAACTAGAACTCACACTTAAATAACTTAGAATATAACTTTTGTTCTCGCAAAGTCTGGAGCACAACTCTCAAATGATGCTCGTGCTCCCCCAGGCTACGTGAGTAAATCAAGATGTCATCAATAAAGACAATGACAAAAGAATTAATATAAGGCCTGAATACCCTATTCATCAAGTCCATAAATGTTGTCGGGGCATTAGTCAAGCCAAAGGACATCACCAGGAGCTCATAATGACCATATCTCGTACGGAAAGCAGTCTTTGGAACATCTAAGTCCCGAATCCTCAGTTGGTGGTACCCCGACCTCGAGTCAATCTTAGAAAACACCCGAGCACCCTGCAATTGGTCAAACAAATCAACGATGCGCGGCAATGAGTAATTATTCTTAATGGTGACCTTGTTCTACTGACGGTAGTCAATACACATATGCATAGACCTATCCTTCTTCTTCACAAATAGCATTGGAGCGCCCCAAGGCGATACACTCGGCCGGATAAACCCCATAGCCAACAACTCCTCAAGCTACTCCTTCAATTCCTTCAATTCTTTCGGAGCCATACGGTATGGAGGAATGGATATAGGCTGGGTATCTAGAGCTAAATCAATACAGAAATCAATATCACAGTCTGGAGGCATGCCTGGAATGTCTGAAGGGAATACATCAGCAAACTCTCGAACCACTGGCACTGAATCAATTGTCAGAGACTCGGCGGTGGTGTCCCGCATATAAGAAAGATAGGCCAGGCAACCCTTCTTGACCATATGTTGAGCCTTCAGGAAGGAAATAACCCAACTGACTGCACTAACTAAGTAACCTCTCCACTCCAACCTAGGCAACTCGGGCATGGCTAGAGTAACCGTCTTGTCTTGGCAATCTAGAACGGCATGATAGGGAGATAGCCAATCCATGCCCAGGATAACCTCGAAATCCACCATATCGAGCAATAGGATGTCCGCTCTGGTCTCGAACCCACAAAATGTAACCACACAAGATCGATAAATCCGGTCCACCACCATAGAATCGCCCACAAAGTTGGACACATAAATAGGAGTACCCAAGGACTCGCGAGGGATATCCAGGAAACGAGCAAATAAAGCTGATACATATGAATAAGTGGATCCTGGATCAAATAATACCGATGCCTCTCTTCCACATACTGAAATAATACATGTGATCACGGCATCTGAGGCCACTACATCTAATCTGGCCGAGATAGCATAGAATCTGACTGGAGCACCGGAGGACTGACCTTTGCTGGAATGAATAGGAACTGGCTGAGCTCCCCCTTTCTGGCCTCCACCTCTGGGGCAACCTCTACCAGCCTGCCTTCCACCTCTGGGTGGTCGAACCACTGGTGCTGAGAATATAGGCTGATAACTCTGTTGAACGGCCTTGCCCCGAAGCCTGGGACAAGTCCTACTCATATGGCCTGGATCCCCGCACTCGTAACATCCCCTCGGTACCATGGCATGCTTCCTTGAAGGAGAAGAACCCTGAATAACGTGAGGGCGGTACGAGCTCTCTAGCATAGCACTGAAATAGGGACTGGAAGACCCCTGATGACCGGAATACCCGCCGGAGGAACCCTGGATAGCTGGTGAGTGGTAAGAACTCTCCGTCATGGCGCTGAAATAAAGCCTCACCGGAACACCATGAGGAGGTGGTGGGGGTGCTGAATATGGAAGCCTACTAGGCTGGCCCCTACCGAACTGACCCCTGCCCTTGGCGGGAGCACCTCTGAAATCCCCAGAAAATGTAGCTCTCTTATCCTGCTGACTCTGCTCTCTGTCCCTCGATCGATAACCCTCAATCCAACGAGCAATCTCGATCACAAGCTAATAGGGAGTGCCCATCTCCACCTCTCGGGCCATGTTGGCCCTAATACCTGAGTGCAACCCAGCTACAAACCTCCATACTCTCTCAGCATCAGTAAGAAGTATCATGAGGGAATGACGAGACAACTCAGAAAACCTGGCCTCGTAGTCAGTCACAGACATCTAACCCTGCTCCAGCTGCTCAAACTGATACCGCAGCTCTTCCCTCTCAAAGGGCAGAATATATCTGTCCAGGAACAACTGAGTGAACTTCTCCCAAGTGAGGGAAGGAGACTGTACTAGTATGCCAAGTATATAGGACTGCCACCATCTACGGGCCCTACCCTCTAATTGGAAGGTAGTGAAATCGACTCCATGGGACTCTAGTATCCTCATGTTGTGCAGTATGTCCCTGCACCTATCAATAAAGTCATGTGCATCCTCATGGTGCTCACCTCTGAAGACAGGAGGGTGCAATCTGGTCCATCTATCCAATAACTTCTGCGGATCGCCGTTCGCAAGTGGTCTGGGCTCAAGTACCGTTGCTACGAGCTGGGCCCTACCCACGGGCAGTGTACCCGGGGTCTGATATACAACTGTTGCATGACCTGCAGCCTGGGAAGTAGGGGTCTAGACTCCCCCTCCCGCCTGAGATGTGGAAGATCCACTGGAAATAATCCAGCCTAAGTCATGGTGTCCATGAACCGCATCATACGGCCCATGACCTCCTAGAATCCCGGCGCCGTCATAAAGTATAATGGGGAAGGATCTAATGTGGGCGCCTCACCTTACTCCTATGTGGTGGGATCCTCTGCCGGGTCCACTGGGGGTACTACTGGAACAGCTCTGGGATGCCCTCGTCCCCTACCTCGGGCCGGTGCCCTCCCCCGGCCTCTGCCACGGCCTCAGGCGACGGGGGTAGCGGCCTATCTCGGGTCCGGAACGTTGGTTGCGCGTGTCCTTAATATCTGTGAGAGAATAGAATAGTGAGATTCATTATACCATCAACTGCACAATAGAATATGAACAAAGAGAGATTTACTAACACCCTATAGCTTCCCGAAGATAAATACATACGTCTCTGTATCAATCTGCAGGACTCTATTAGGTTTGCCTGTGACTTGTGAGACCTACGTGAACCTGGAGCTCTAATACCATGTTGTCACGACCCAAATCCTAATTTAGGTCGTGATGGCGCCCAACTCTTATGTCAGGCAAGACAACCTTAATTTACAATTGATCTCTTTTAATTTATCAAAAACATGTTTCCAATACTTGTGAAATTTTAGAACTTAAATCGCACAAAAAAACAGATGACTTGAACAACCTTAAAGAGGGAAATAACCATGATAGGGATGACTAATAATTACAACCCAAAAATATGATGTCTACTACGTGTGTGCCAGGAACCAGTGTCACAAGTCTAATGGTATCTATTAGAATGAGCGTCCAAAAGAATACAAGCCTTCCCTACTGTCTGATGAACAATATAGACAGATACAATAACAAAAGGAAAGAAAACTCCAAGGTGCTGCCAGAGAACGTCAAGGAAAGCAGCTCACCGAAAAGTCTACACCAACTACTAGTCAGGTACGTACGCCAAATTGATACCCAGATACACCTCCCTCAGAACCTGTACAATTAATTAGTGAAGCGTAGCATGAGTACATAAACAATATGTACCCAGTGAGTATCTCGTCTAATATCAAAGAAGTAGTGACGAGAAGTCAACGTGATACTTACTAGGGTCCAGATAATATAGTTTAAGTGTAAGACTAAACAGGAATGGCAGTCATGGACAATAAAGAAGGCAGAAGCATCAAATAACATCTACAGGGATACATACACATAATTAACAGGATATCAGGGATTCAGTAAAAGATATACTTACAGGAAAACGATTAAATGATAATAATTTCAGAATGTAACCTCCAAGATATGCATTCAGTACTTCAAGGATATAAGGCAGTCTAAATTAACATTCAAGATTTATTGATACGGCACATAAAGCATGCTTGTTAATCCTAAAACTACCCGACATAACATAATAGTAGCTACGCACGGACTCTCGTCACTTCGTGCGTGCGTAGCCCCTACAATTAAGGACATGCAATCATTTATATTTACCTATGGGGACAATTCCCAGTGACAAGGTTAGAAAGGAGACTCACCTCATGTCGAGCCTACTTTCCGGATAAAGAATGCGCCTGAAACTCCAAACTCGTCTCCCAAGGACACGAAACTAGTCAAATGTTGTTTAAATTAATTAATCTACACTCAAAAGTATGAAATTCTCCTATTTAAACAATTATTTCATCCTACTTTGAAGAATATCAAAATACACCCCGGGGCCCACATGCTCGGATTCTGGAAACTTTCAAAGGCAACATTTACCCATAATCTAAAGATCATTAATATATGATTTTTGTAAGATTTCATAACTAGGTAGTGGGAAATTCCCTAGATTTCATAAAGCCCTAGGTTTTTACTCTAACCCTTGATTTATACTAATTTAGGATGTAAATTTACCTAAGAATTCAAGTATTAAACTAACATTAGGGTAGAATTTACATACCTTTCAGTGGGTAGGTCGTTTGCCCCTTCTTCCAAGCTCCTAAGGTCGTCAATGGAGGAAATAAATGTTGGAAAATGGCTCATTCCCGTGTTTTAAAAGAACCTCACTGCCTACAGGTCTTTCGCAATTGCGGCTCGAGGACCGCACCTGCGGTCTCGCATCTGGAAGAAAAATCTCGCACCTGCGGAATTGGGAAAGGAGGTCTAGGCTCGCACCTGCGAAGAGGGGCCCGCACCTACGACTCCGTTCTTGCGGATATTGATCCGCACCTGTGAGAATTGGCAGCCTCACCTGGGGCCGCACCTACTAGGCAAGGACAGCAGAAGCGGTCTCGCACCTACAACTAGGCCACCGCAGGTGCGGTCGCACCAGATCTGGTGCACCAGCAGCTATTTTTGCTAATTTTTAGCCTCGCTCGATGCCCAAGAAGCATCTGGGCCCACCCGAGCCCTTGTCCAGATATACCAACAAGTCCCAAATTATAATACAGACTTGCTCGAGCCTTCAGAACACCCAAAACAACGCTAAAACTAAAAATCACACCTCAAAACCCCTAGAATCAAACTTAAGAACTTTAAGTTTCTTGAACTCGTTACAATGCGTCGAACCTACCTATTCTACTCGGAATGACACCAAATTTTGCAAGAAAGTCATAAATGACATGACGGAACTATTCCCGTCTCAGAATTCTATTCAAACCTCGATAGCACAAAAACACGTTCCAACCTCAATTTGAACTTAAAGAAACTCCTATTTCACTATATGGCGCTAAAACGTTACCGGGTTATCCAAAACCCGTTCCGAACATACGCCCAAGTCCCAAAGAAAAAACGCTTTCAGAGTGTTTTTGCATCCATTTTTGGTATTTTCAGAGTATTTCTTTTTTTTTTGTTCTCAAAGTAGTAGTGTATTCTTCAGAACAAGCATAAATCTATTCTTAGGAATTTTCAAAATGTGGAATGTGTATCTATGAGTGAGTCTATTTTTCATAAGGTATTTCTCTCTCTATGAGTGTGTGTGTCTAATTTCAGAATAATAGTGCCTATATATAAGCTGCCTAGGGAGGGTATATTTTAGGAATATTCCCTTCTCCTAAATCTAAAATATAGTACAACTTGTAAACAGCCATGGTGCAACTGTCCTCCTTATCCTATTTTCAGCATCTTTGGTAACAGTTAGGACAGCTGTACATATTCTAGAAACTTTCTCTATTTTTACACACTTTTTATTTCTGAAATTTTACTGTTTTACCCAGAAATTCTGATTTAATATCCTTCTTATTTTATTTTGGTCTTCTACCCCCATTCTAGAAGTTTTTTAAGCTGTTACAGCTATGATTCTTCAGCTAAAGTTCCTAAACTATCCTGAAATATCCCTATAAATACCCCTTTGTTATCCAGGGCCTGGGCTACATAGCTGGCCAATTTGGGCTTAACTAATTGGGATTCCTTTGCCAAGGATCTGTGGTTAAGGAGTTCCTGAAATCAGGTAACTCAAAACTGCTTGTATTAAACTATAAGCCTAACTAACTTGACTAAATGGACCTAATTATCCGATTAGTACTTATTAATTAATACTAATGAAGAAGCTGAATAATGAACTTCTTCAAAAGCAGTTGGAACAAACCCAAACAAAGATTAGCAATTTAACCTAAGTGAGTCATTTTTAGGACCTAGACCAAACTAATTCAAGTGATCCTAACATGTGTGATTAGCTAAGCTTTGAGACTTAATTAATTATCCTAAATTAGGAGTCAATTATCTACTTTAAGGCAGTGTACAATGACTAGAGGAAAGAACATAAGCCTAAGTTAACTAATCATGTACAACTAACTAACATTCCACTATAAAAAGATCAAAATTCAATTTTAGAATTAGCTATGATTACTAACAATTAGGATGAATTAATTAGGCCATGATTTAAACATGCATGATCACTGGTTGGCTAATATAAACTTAAGTGGCTATTTCAAGGCCCAAGGCAGAAAAGAAATAATGTAACATTCAGTATTTAATTAACTACCAGTAGAAATAAGACCAAAGAAAAATAGATATGGAATCCTAAACTAATAGTTCAGAATCAAAAATTAAAATAAGAAATCAAACCTAGGTTACTAATTCACATAACCCTAAACATGTATGATTAGACTACAAAAGAAATTGATTAATTAATACACATAAGTGACTAATAGACTATTTTAGAAGAAGGAGCAGTCAAAGGAAAATCTGAAAACCTAAACTAAAATCAGTTAAGTCACACAAAAGAAATAGACAATTCAACATATAACAGCATCTAATGAAAGAAAAATAATAATCAAGAAAGGTATATGAAACCTAAACTTATTAGTCCAAAATCAGAAACTAAAACTATCAACAAGAAACAAACTAAAGAAAGGATAAACATGCAAACCTAAACCATTAATTCAAAAATCAACAAAATCAGGGGTTTAAGCACAGTAACACGGAAAAAAAAGCAAGATCACAGAAAACTACGAAACCCTAAATTTAAGATCATCAACAAGACCGAAAATTAGACCTAGACGACTATTTTCAGGTTAATAAACAAAGAATAAGGTCAAAATAAGTACCTATTAGTCGGAAAAATATTTGGCCGGAAAAGTTGAGGTCGCCGGATTTTGGCCGAACTCCGATGGGTTTGAAAATGAGTCAAAACCATGTGAATCAATTGCTATTTTCAAGAGAAAGTGACTCACGTAGGTTTGTGCCATAAAGTTTCTTGATTTTTTCCAGAGTTAGGGTTTTGAAATTTTTCTGAATTTTCGATTTGAAATTAGTGGAGTTTGAGAGGTTTTTAGGAAAAACTAATGAGAGATTGGGGTTGAGGAGGAGAAGGAGATAGTCTGGTAGAGTTTTGGGTTGATTTGGAGGTGGTCCGCTGCCGTGAGGCGATTTCTGGTCGGCGGACCACGACGAAGATGGCGGGAGGAATTTAGGACGGCTAGGGTTTGGGGGTTTGGGAGAGACGGGTGAATGGGGGTGTTTGAGAAGGGGTAGGGGCTGTTAGGACAGTTAAATAGGGAAGCGGTTGTGAGTTACGAACTGTTCGATTAGAATGATCCAACGGTTGAGATTTGAGAGGGAGAAACGGGGTCGTTTTGGGGGAGTGGTGGACTGGACGGGTTATAGGGTAATTGGACTAGGGTATTTAGAGGGGATTGGGCCTGGTTTAATATCAGCCCAGTCCGATTTGCCTTTACAAATTCACATTAACAAATTAATCCTAATTAAATTCTAAAATATATATTAATTAATTTTAACACAATTTTATTTAATTATAATTTAACTAATTAGTCAATTTTAAAAGTAAAGCCATTAATTAATACCCATAATTACTTAAAGAACAAATTATTGTAATTTCTTTCTAATAAAATGATTAGTTATGTAACTAAGTATTAAATTAAATAAAAACCCATAATTATGCATTCTAATAAAAGTTTTCTAAGTATTTTTGTTATTTTTTATTTTATAAATTTTTAAAAGATAAAAATAAAATACAATCATAAATGCAAATAATTAATAAATAAATAATAAAATTAATTTGTTTATTAAATTTTATAGGAGTATTTTAATTGGTGTAAAATTACATGCTCACAAAACTAAGGAAGGGAAATCAAGGTCCGCGAACGACATGCAGCTACCTCAATAGTCCCCGACTCCAAATGCCGAAATCAGCAGCCGGTGCCATGACCAGAAATGCCTGAATCTGCACACAAGGTGCAAGGAATAACGTGAGTACACCAACTTGGTAAGTAACAAGTCCAAACTTTGTACTGACAGGTCCAAACTTTGTACTGAATCGTAAGCATGCTTTCAAGTCCAATATACAAGCAGAGCAGTAAAGTAAATGCAAATCTGAACAATACATAGATACAACTTGGTATCCTCTACATGCTAATGCATAGACTGTATGAAATGCATCATATGTTCCCACTCTCAAGTGCTCAACCACTCGGTAATTTATATGGCCATCCGGCCTAAGGAAATCCATCGAGGAATAAATACAACACTGACCGAAAGTCACCCAGTACCAAGGAAATGGGCAATCCAACCTTGTGGAGAAATCCATCTCCAAGTATCATGTTCTTTGGATAAATCCATGTCTAGGGAAATCCATCCCTCAATAATATCATCCGCGCTCACTAGGGGTGTGTTACAGACTCCATAGGGGCTCCTACAGCTCAAGTGTTATCATAATCATCAATATAACTGCTGCAGCGTGCAGCCCGATCCAATAACTATCACTCATAACCAGGCACTCGGCCTCACTTAGTCATCAACCTCTCCAGTCTCACCACGAGCTCACAATGTCATTAAAATAACCCGGAAAATGATATGATGAACCAATAAATAACAGAGACTGTGACATGATCATGAATTGAATATGGAATAGTAAATCAAACTAGTTAGATGACAGTAAGAAATGACCACTAAGGCTCTAAACAATACCGACACAAAGCATGAACATGATATCTAGCACAATTTACGGCTCAATTACTTCATCACTTGATGAAAACATGGAGATCAACAGGATAGAGTCACTAAACGGTGCCATAGAGTCACCCAGGTCACCATTCTCACGGGGCACACCTGCACGCCCGTCTCTTGGCATGTGTATCACGTTAATACCACTCACATAGCATATAATTTAGGGTTTTGAACCCTCAGAACCAAGTTTGAAAGCGTTACTTACCTCAAACAAAGCAAAGTCCTACTCCAGAATGCCCTTGCCTCTCAGCTCGGCCTCCGAACGTCCCGAATCTAGCCACAAGTAATACAACAAGTCGCGCCCCCTTATTCCTCTCTTTCGGATTAGTCAGGATTTTTGACATTATTGGGACAACTCATTTCCTTTTGGGAAAGGGATATATAAGGAATCGAAGAGTCGCCACCTAACGACTTAAGGTGCGTTATGGCACCTACTAACGGTCATTTGCAACACATATTGAATAACCAGAGATTGGGTAAGGGCTTGAAATTACTTCAAAGGCAAGGTGTTAGGCACCCCTCAAAGTCCACAACAGTGGTTCCCGACCAAACAAGCTTTGTGAATTTAAACAAGTAGAAAATAGGCAGTCAAAGTATGTAAACAACTAAAGGTTTGAAAAGATTCGATGTCTAAGCACACGTATAAGGTTATAAAAGGATTTACAATATAAGCACAATATGTAAGGGATAGGGGAGTCTTAAGTTGTTTGTCCTATAGGATCACATCAGTACAATACCCGGTAATCACTCCTCAGAAAGGGGCTACACGTGGCATTAGCACACTGGTCATCATATCCATATCTACCCTTTATCCCACCCCTTAGCGGTTATTAAGCAATTTTTATTTAGCGAACTCTAAGCGTGTTGTTACACATCCCTTCTTAATGGTCCTGGAGGAATTTGGGACCTCAAAATATAGGCAGTTCTAGACAAACCCCCTATGGTTTTTAAAAGGAGAAAATTCTAGGCGACATGCAAGAACAAGTAGGTCTCAAGAGATAAATACAGAAGGAAATAATTAAGAGGCCTAGGTTTACCTCCACATGTAATGCACATAAGCAGCACGTCTCAAACACAAACAAGAATAGTTTTTATTAGAGAAAAGACCTAAACAAGATATCTAAGTGGATGTCAATGCAAAGAAATATGAAACATTGTTTTTATAAACTTGACAGTGTGGTCCTAATCAGTTTGCCTACTAATTTTAAACCTGTAAGTTGTTAAGTAGTAAACACAAACGAGAAAAGTTCTCCAATTTTATTCTTTGTTCTTGCATCCAAAGAAAATCGTGAGTTGTGTAAATGGGGAAGGTTGATTTGTATCCCTGCTGACTTTGCTCGACCCGTTCTTCTTGGTCTGATGATCCTGTTTATATCATCGGGGTAGCGTTTGCTAAACAGAGCTATTTTTGAA
>ML292101.1:0-12335 GCA_005239495.1 Nicotiana undulata
GAATTTAAAATATAATCCAAATTATTTATGAATTTAAGTTTGATAAAATTTATATGCCTACAGGTACATTTTATCTTTCAAAAATAGTCATCTTACTACTAATTAAAATTCTTTTATCAAAACAACCTAATTAACATTTTAACTAATTAAATAAACTAATTGATTAAGCTAATGTATATATTTTTGTAACTTTTATAAATTAATCTATCAATTAAAGGGTAGTTAATTCCTAAAAATAAAAATTAAACATAAGATGGCATGAAATGAAAATGTGACAAATTTTTTTTATGACTTTTCTATAATTTTGAAGTATTAAACATGCATGACATGCAACTAAATAAAGAAAAGTTCCTAAAATTCATTAAAAGTTATTTTTTGATTATTTTTAGGAGTAATTTCCATGCGGGGCAAAAATTGGGTGTTGACAACGATGTTGATGTCATACTTGATCGAGGTATTAAATCGAAGTCTCAAATTCGTTCTTCTCGTTACACTCCAAAAAAACGAGGGGACTATATGTATACGGTCGAAATCGGGCATACCCAATTTCATAGGCAGGGGAGTTGCCCCGAAGGGTAGCCTCGTAATAGATCAGGCTCAAGCTCGAAGATAGAACATGAAGCCTGGAGATCGAAGTGTTCATTGAGATCGAAGCCATCAAAAATCGAGACCAAACATGACTGACTTCAAGTAAGGCGTAATAACAGAATGACGAGATATCAGTAACCGGTTGAAGATCACGGCGGAAATCCCAGAACAGATCAAATGAAAGCGGTTATTGGTGCCAATCGTGGGATTTACTTCCGTTATTAAAACATTACCTTATTTAGTATTCCTCCATTATATAAAGAGGGATCTCATTCATTTGTAAGGATCATCATTATTATTCACTGATAAGAATACACACATTTGCCGCTCTCTTTATTTACTTACTTACTGTTCATCAAAATTGTTCCATTCTTTATTGTTCTTAGTATTCAACCTCGAGATTATCTTGAATCGAGATCGAGACATTGCTTGCAGACCGGTTTGATTTACTTTATTGTCCAATTTATCTACTTAATTCTTTGTTTATCTATTCGTATTGAATATAATCACATATCCTTAAAATCACAATATAAGTTTAATTGTTACTCAATTTTTAGAGTAAACAGGACCATAAGTTTCAAATGTTTTATAGTCACACAAATACTATAATATATTTAAAACTATATTAAATTATGACAAACAAAATAAAATAATGAGTACTATTTGGCCAGGTTGAGTCGGACCAACTGATTACAGCTTGTTTGGATGGTCGTTACCCATTATATTGTATCATATTGTTACTTTAAATACGATGTTTGCTTTGGTTATTACTTAAATTTTATTGTATCGTATCGTTAAATCCGTCGTTACGTAACGACGAAATGTGCCACTTTTTGTAACGACCGATTTGGTGTGGTTGCGTCATTATCTTGTCTTTTTATCTCATCTCAACCTTCACTATTATTAATTAATTTTATTTTATCATTTACTCTACCTTTTTATATATTAAATTTATTTCGTATCATAATTTTTCCTTATAATATTGTAAAGTTTATTCTTCATATTGCTGGTGCATGATATTATGAAACAACGGCAAACGATACAATCTATCCAAACATTGTATTCATCAAACGATACAGTACAATATAATACAATACGATACGATACATTATGAAACGATGTGAAACAACCATCCAAACAAGGGCTTAATATTAGCTATTATGACTAATATAAAATCTGCCAGAAGTTAATTAATGGCACATATTTTGCCAAAAAAGAATTTTATTACATGAATAACCAGATAGGCTTATATTGTCCCCAAGTGCAAGAATGGGCCAACAACTGAAGGAAAAAGGTCTGTAGCCTTAGTCCTCCAACAGGTTAATAAAAGCAAGTGGTTTCAGTTTCCCCTAGTGTCTGTCACCTAATTAATATCGTTAGTTCAGAAAGCAGTGAAATTCAGATACAATAACAACCTACCCATATCAACGAATCTCGTGTACACCCTCTTTTTCCTCATTCGAGCCGAGGACGGAGATATCTATGAAACTCCCATCAACGTGATTTCAATGCCTTTGCTTTTACACATGGACGGAAATACTTAGAATACCCATCTCCACTGGCATTGTTTTCCCCTCATCATTTCTCCCGTCACACCTCCCCTCTTATATTTTAATTTCGTCGAACAACAAGAGCTCACAATTTGTGGGTTTCATTTTTCATGTTAAGGATAGCCATCGGTGTATCCATTTTTTGCTAACTTTTGACTTTGTTTTCTAGAAGAAACAATGGCGAACACCACTACCATTGCCGCGGGTCCTACATTTTCACTGCAGCACCGTGTCACTGAACGCCATCAAATACTTGGCAGGGCTGGAATCTGTGCTCTACCGCAGCACCAAGCACATACGCTGTTAGTATTCTACTTCTGATCCGAGATCTGAACAGGATTTTGATTCCAAATGTGTGCATTTGATTTTGCCAAAAAGCTAAAAATATTGAATTCGTTACTTGTGCTTTTGTATTATAAATCCAAATTAGCTTATATTCAACTGAAATTCCTAAGTATGAATTAGTTTGATGCTGTGCTTTTACGTGTTAAAAATGCTCATTCTTTAGTTTTGTATATGTGGTTTATCATTGCTGTTAAAAGGTTATTGAGTTATTGGTATATGTAAATGACCAATGAATATAGGTTCTTCACACCAGCAGCACCTACTCTAAGGAGGAGATTTTCTCCATCTATAGGCATATATCATCGGATTGGGCATTCGTTCTCTGATGGAACTTTCAACAGGGTAATGTGTTCCAGCACTGTTGAAGGCGCAGATAAGCTTTCAACCGATCAATCTCGAGTATCAAGGTAATGTAAAGAACCTCCTTTTTCAATTTATTTTTGAAACATTTTAATCAGTATACAATTTGCCTGTAGCAAGTGTAATTCATGAAAATTATCAGGTGGTCTTTCCTTCTGATTCTTTTAAAAATTATTTTTCTATTAGTTAAATGAGTTTTTTCCACCTTCTTTGATGAGTATATGTTTGTGGTGAAATATATTGAAATGTGACTTACGTGTTCTTCCTGATGCTAAATCAAATTTTTTGCGGGGTAATCATGTTTGGAGAATCTTGATGTGGTTATCAAATTCTGATACTCCATGCACCAATTATAAAACTATACATGCGAGTTTCTGACGTTGCTGATTGTTCGTGCTTTAACTGTTTATACTCATTTTACTGATATGCAAGTGAAGTAGTCGTTTGCATTGTGCATTGTGGCTTAGTAGTTAGTATCTTAAAACACTTGTGAGATAAGTTATTGTATAGTTGAAAACACAGCTAGACAAAGATTTCGAAGAAGCAAAATGAACAAAGCTGAAATAGGGGCACGTGAAATACATTTGATTAGTAGGGACTGAAGAAGTTTACTGGAAATAAAGGAAATGGACTTGGCTAGCATGGGTTGGATACCCATTGAGCTAGCGAGAAGGCTGAACTATGTTGTCACTTCCAGAAACTTGGATCAATCACATTTTGAGAAAGCTCAACCTTTTGGTGGATAGTTATGCCTGCTTGTAGAATTTGGCCTTTTACTTCTTCTTGGGGATTTATCTTCTTGGTTGCAAAAGGAGCCGTAGAGGAAGTTATCAAGTCATGCTAATATTTAGCTCCTTGCTGGCTCCAACTGAAATAAGGGGACCAAAGCAAAAAGCTCACCTAAAGAAAGGGGAAAACGTGGGTCCAATTGTGTTCACTTCTTTCCATTTTTGTTATACTGAGTGCCCTTATGGTGCATTTCATGAACATTTTAACAAAGAACTCTAGTTTTCAGCGAGCAGGCCGGAGCTTATATGAGAGCATGTCAGCTGAATCCATATTCCTTCTTTCTTAAGTATTTTATTTGCTTGGTCAGGTTAGTTAACAGGGGCTGCAAACTAATAGGATGTGGCTCCGCGGTACCAGCTCTAAAAGTTTCCAATGATGATCTTGCAAAAATTGTCGATACTAATGATGAATGGATATCTGTTCGAACAGGAATTCGTAACCGTAGAGTTCTTTCAGGCAAGTCTTTCATTGACTTCGATGCTTGTTAACTGACTGGATTTTGTTGTATTCTGTTCTTTAGCAGAAAATATAATACTTAAGTCCCATTTGGGAATGCAGTACATTGAAAACAAGTAACATGAGAAAATACTTCTATTTTTTGTGGATAGTTTTAAGTACTTTTAGCACCCAAGGGTGTGGCCCAGTGGTGAATGAAGTGGGTTAGAACCATGAGTCTCCGGTTCAATTCCCAGCGGAGGCAAAAAACACTAATTTCTTCCCATCTATCCAAGCCTTGGTGGATAGAGTTATCTGGTACCTGTTGCTGGTGGGAGGTAATAAGTTTCCCGTGGAATTAGTCGAGGTGTGCGCAAGCTAGCCCGGACATCACGTTTATAAAAAAAAGTACTTTTAGTTCCTAGAGTTTTTATAAAATGCTCGTTGGTTGAAGCTCAAATTTAGAGCCTTTGAAACTTTAATTCGCCTAAATATCTGTATATTTCAAAGGATATTTTTCAATTGTCATTAATTAGTAATTCTAGTTGAGGTTAATCTATAAATACCAGAAAAATTGCTTTTTAAAATAATCCTACCAAACATCAAGCAAGCTACTATTATAGAAGTACTGTCGGTAAAAGCACTATATGAAAAGAAAACCGTCCAAAGCACTCCAAATGGGTCCTAATGTGTTAACGAGATATTCTGCTTCTTTGGTATACTTCTTTTCAGTCATTTCCTCAGAAATTTAATGAGCTTTTCATACTTCATTTTACTGTACACATTTAAGTTATCTTCTGAGTAGATTGACATAATTCTACCGAATCAAATATCTTTAGGAATCATGATGCACATAGGTGTTTCTCTGGAATTTTCCTTGTTTGAATGTGTGCAGAACATAACCTTATTGTTCATTCATTCCAAATAAAAATCAACATTTAAATTTTTTGTGGATACATATGAATGACTTGGCAAATATCAGAACATGCATTAATAGGTTTGTAGCATAAACCATTTAAACTCAGAAATGCCTTTTCTGAAATGGTGGTCAAATACTTCTTTTCTTGTTTAGATGGAAAAATATGTACGTATTAACTTTTGGTATTTAACATAAACCAGCCCCAATCTGATGTATGCTTTTACAGGCAAAGACAATTTAACAGATCTGGCCGCAGAGGCTGCAAGGAAAGCTCTTGAGATGGCAGAGGTTGATCCTAATGATATTGACCTAATATTGCTGTGTACTTCAACTCCAGAGGACCTTTTTGGAAGTGCTCCACAGGTATAACTTGGTAGAATATTATCATTGTATTTCCATGCAACCTATACTGCAACAAAATTTACCTTTCTTGTGGTATTGCCTGTTTTCAGGAGACCATTCAGAAAGAACGTGCATTAGAGCTTTCTTAATAAGATGAGTTAGCTAGAGCGAAAACATGAAATGTATCGCTATGGAGCTTTTGAGTTTAGACGTTTCTTCTTTTTGCCTTCTTGTTTCTCTATTTCCACTTTATAGAACATAATTCATGCCGAGCAATTGATTCACAGTACATCTTTTTTCCTTTCTTTCAGCATATTGTTTGATGAACTTGTCTCGTGCATTTACTAGGATTATAACTGAAAAAAGAAATCGCCTTAAGACAATTAAGTGAAGCTCTTTGCTTTTTCCCGAAGGAAGAGAAATAGCTTAAAAAAGAAAACATTGTGTAAATCAGTCACTACCCCCTTGTGAGAAGAGAAAATAAGCACAAGCATGCAAACTATTCGCCTTTGGTTTTGTGTGTATGATATTTTTGTTTATGCCTTTACATGTTCCTGTACTATGATGTCACAATTCAATGAAGAATGATCGACAGCTTCTGAAACTTAATATAGCTTCATCAGAGGTTAAACTGTTATTTATTTATTTATTTATTTTGTCATTGGTGTTATAATTTTATGTCACCATGCATTTCCCTTGAAATTATGTGAAACAAAAAAAATACAGTGATGACGTAATGAGAGCTCGGAGTGGTAAAACATTGCTCTGCAGGAGAATTGATTTGAACCTTTTCCACCATCGTGATCTTATATCAGACAATCCAAATAGAAGTTCAACAACAACAATATATAGTGTCACCATGCATTTCCCTTGAAATTACGTGAAACAAAAAAAATACAGTGAGCTCAGAGTGGTAAAAGATTGCTTCTCAGGAAAATTAATGTGAACCTTTTCCCGCCGTGATCGTTCAACTCAGAGCTAAATGCTTGGCTCATTTAATTAATGAATCCTTCAGAACTGGCTGGTTTGCTGGTCACAAGTGACTGGCCAGCAATGGTGTTCGTACTGCTAATTGTCTTTGTGATTAGTCTCAATAGTGTTTATAAAAAAGAAGTGTGTCCTGAAAACAATACGTTTGCTTATTCAAGTTAGTTTGGTTCTTGTCTTTTTGAATGCTCTAGTTATATCATGCACTTCCAGCTCACTGACTTTTTTATTCTAATTTCCCAAGCTGCTGATTCAAATTATTTAAGTTGATGCTTCATCAGTTATACATTTAACCATGTTCTCTTCAGAATTTTCTTGGGGACTCTTTATCCATTCTTGTGTGGCACTTTCATTTACTCAGATCCAAAAAGCACTTGGCTGCAAAAGCAATCCATTGGCTTTCGATATTACAGCTGCTTGTAGCGGGTTCATGTTGGGTTTGGTATCTGCTGCTTGCTATATCAGAGGTAGAATTTTGTAAACATTTTCTTTCTGATATTTAATTTTTTTGTAATCTTCGACATAAAGGTATCAAATGAACCAGGGAATCATCTTTTACTTGATACACCTTACGTGATCTGTATTTTTGGTTAAACAATTTGCATTGTCTTAGATTCTTAGGCAAGGTTTTGGATGATTTATTAGAGGTGATTTAAGGCGTGGAAGACAACAGAATATACACGGCGAGACTATGATTATAACACTAATCAATGAGAGAATAATGTTTTCTATTGTAATCCTGGTACGGATACTTTTTCCACTGGGGGTGGGGGGGAGATGAAGAGGGAGAGAGAGAGAATATTTCAGGGATCAAATGAACCAGGGAATCATCTTTTACTTGATATACCTTAAGTGATCTATATTTGAGGTTAAACAATTTGCCATTGTCTTAGATTCTTAGGCAAGGTTTTGTATGATTTATTAGAGATGATGCATGGAAGACAACAGAACATACATGGGGAGACAAAGATTATGACACTAATCAAAGAGAGAATAATATTCTCTATTGTAATCCTGGTACGGATGCTTTTTCCGCTTTGGTTTGGGGGGGGGGGGGGGGGGGGGGGTATTTCAGTTTTCTTAAGAATGACTAAGCATAGGCTGTCAAGTTGTAACTGGGATAATTATGACTATTGGAGGATTTTCACAACCATTTTCCCGGAAGCCTGTTATGATTACTTGAGTCTTTAATTTTAGGATCTTTTACCTAAATTAACTCTCTGACAAGTTTTCTTTAAGCTATATTTTTGGTTTCACTTGTAAAATCTTATACACAAGTGTTTCGTCATGTTTTCATAATTGCCTACATATGTCAAGGGAGCTAAACACTTGCATTGGATGAATTAAAATGTTTGACACTTCTAGATGGACCAACTTTATAATCCATGCTTTGGTACAGAAAGATCAATTTTCTAGCTGAATCTGGTCTGCATTTTAATCTTTTTGTGTGGATTTAGCAAGAACAATGGAAACAATTCCAATGGATGGGTACTGGTCCAGCCTGTGGCTCCACTTCCTCCTTAAATGCTCCCTACCCTACCCTACCCACTGTTTTGGTCGAATCCTCTTTTGTCAGTGTTGCCATGAGCCTGGACTTGTTCTGAAATGTAGCTGATATCTGAGTGGTTCACATTCAACTTCTGGTACCCAGCTTGGTATTGAAGCCGGGGTTACCTAGTTCGATAGATGGTTCATTTGGAGATTAGTAAAGAAAGAACACTGCTATCTGCTAATAAAAACTATGGGAACAAAAAAATCCAGAGACGTTCGTGGCAAAAATAGAACAAGAAAATGCCTTATTTTCTTTGATCAGTCGTTAGTTAAAAATACCTAACTTTTGTATTATTGATGAACTCTGTTATTCTTAGTGTAGAGTTCTAAAACTTGAGGGGGATGTTTAGTGTTTTATATCTGATCGGAAATGTAGTGGCCCTTTTAATGAGTTATTCTCAAGGTCAAAAGTGATCTTAAATGTTATTAATAAGTAAATTTAACAAAGGCCTACTAATGTTCAGTGTCACAAGTTATGTGAAAAAATGATGATCATTATCATGAAAAAACTTGAAAAGTTTTAAGGTATCATTCTGAAAAATAAAACAATATTGAAAAGTAAAATTGAGGTCATGCAGTTCGTGGATGCTGAAAAAGTGGTGAAAGACAAATAAGATGGAAGCTTTATAAAGAATTGGGAATATATCCACGTCATTGAAAATTATCAACTGCTTGGTTAAATCCTTTGGGCAATTATTTAGTGAATAGCTGTGAAATACTATTGAATTGTCAATACCAGCATAACTACGATATATTGATTTATATATATATATATATATGCTCTGCTAAATATTGAAATTCTGCCGTGTTGCAGGTGGTGGTTTTAAGAACGTTCTTGTAATAGGGGCTGATGCTCTATCTCGCTATGTTGACTGGACAGATAGGGGGACCTGTATTCTCTTTGGTGATGCTGCTGGTGCTGTAGTGATGCAGGTATGATAAAGGAGAATGGACGAATCAATCAGTGAATACGGCATTTAGTTACTGCCGTTTTTCCAATGAAGATCCTAAAGATTCTTTACAATAAGTAAAAAGAGGGATTAGTCACATCTTAACTGGTTTAAGTACCTCTAGATTCTTCTGTACACTTCTTGAACTCTAAATTGATGGAAGTTCATAAGGTCCTTCATTTCTCCGTCAGGGTTGGGGTTGGGTTGGGGATGTTCACTGGATATGTATAATCAGCCTCGTCAGCTTTTTGGCCAAAGTATATGAGGTTTGAAGGATGATTTATGCAAATAGCCACTTTTGTGGCCTTTTATTTGGGAGTTTCAAATTAGACCCGTGATTTGAACTTCGAAAGTGGCCACCTTGTCTAAAGTTTGAAATTGATAACTAAATATCAGACCACATATAGGGGCAAACTTCTAAGTATAAGGCGACAAAAGTAACCATCTGGACTCTGACACGATACATGTGTAGAGCTTTTTCTTTCATATGTTGAAGTTGGTTTCTTTGTTTTGCTTTCGTATTTTGGGAGTTGTAGGTGCTATGCACTAAGCAGATGAAATTACTCTTGCTTCATGTCATACATTATACTTCTAGAGTAATCATAAGATAATCAACTGCCTTCAAATTGTTTATTCCTAGTGTCAGTTTATTTATGCTTTTTACTGAGTTGTCTCTCATTCTCTCCTTTTTCTTTTTAAGAACTTTTACTATGAGACATTTCCTGTGCGTTGGCTTTTTGAACCACTTTGAAATTTTCGTATTCTTGAAAGACTGATTTGTGGACCTACTCCAGCCTATTATTCACCCAAAAGATATACATGAACTTCATTGTCAATGGAAAAATCTTGCCCAGTGTGCAGTTTAGAGTTGAGTCTTACGGGGTCTTGTGGGTACCTTGCTATGTGCTATTCATGGTTAGCAAAAGAAAAGAGGAAATTGAGATTAATATCTGTAACCTTATGCTCTGCAGTCCATTCTGCAAACTTTCATGTCGCGACTGAAATTACTCCAAAGAACCCATCCATATCATACCTATAGCTATGACCTATGAAGTGATTCCCTATTGCTGCTCCCCTTTCAAGCATAGTGGCCACCTTGGGCAGCTGTATGTGTTATCCTTACCCCTCCAAACTTCTCACATCAAACTAGTTCCCTGTTTCTCTATTAAATCTTAAAATCCATTTCTGGCTTTCTGCAACTTACAACAATACGAAGTTTCATTTCTGCTAACCTCAAGTCTACCTTTTTACTTACACTTCTTCTACTTGTATCAAAGAAAATACTAGTTCTAAAAGATGGTGATTGGGCAGAGGGAATTCCTGAAATTGTGATGCTGGATTATAAGATTGTTTGATCTGTTATTTTCCAAACCTTAGCTGGTAGTAAGTGGATTGCCACACAAAAAAAAGATGGTACCGTTCTAAAAAAAGGTTGAAGAGTCAAGGAGGAGCACAACAGCTTGAACTTGCCAAGAATTACGGGAGGGGTTGGTGACAGTGATAGGAGTGTCATCAATGTGGGGAGAGAATGCCGATGGTGGAGTAAGAAACAATTTTATTTTGTTAGGAGAAAGAGAAGGGGATAAGGGCAGTGCTTTGCGCTGGTTGCGCCAAACTTTCGAGTTGGCGGCTGTGTGTGCCTACAATTTTTGCGCCAGTGAGATCAGGCGTTGGTTGGTGGGGGTTGATGTCACTCATCCAGTTAACCATGGTTTGGTAGGTTAAGCAGTTCATGATGACCATATGTCGAATATTATAGGTCAGACAGATAGGGTAGAGAGTGCCTACCCAGGGTTGGTCTCAGTCAGCCAACGATTTCTCATGCCATTGTCTGCAGTATAGGTGGGTCTGGTATTAAGTTTGAGATGGTCAATTTGGAACTAGTTCCCCAACCTAGCACTCATCTTAAAATGATTCAACATACTCACTGTCAATGGGTGTGTCCCAAGCCTAGTCACTGTCAATGGGTGTGTCCCAAGCCTAGTCACTGTCAATGGGTGTGTCCCAAGCCCCTAGTCATATGTGCAATAAGATGGACTGCAGAAGGCAAGAATCAGTATAGGCTCAATAATGCCGCTCCTTATTTGCCTGTTTGACCTTTTTCATCTTGATGCCGATTTGAGAGTGGCTAAGCAACGAAAGAACAGAGACTTCTCTTGAATCTTTGCAAATCCATAACTGGTTGGGGTCTTCAACCAATATAAGCTTATTTGCAATTATATAGTCTTGATATACTTCATATCTTAAAAGACAACGTAGATGCCGTTCTCACAAAAAAAAGAAAAAAGAAAAAAAAAGAAAACCCATAGATGCCCATTACACTATTGATTGATGAGTGCTTTTCCTCAGCGAAGAGGTGTGACCTTGTGTCTTCTTCTTGTTTAACCCAAATTTTTGAGGCCTTGTTTCTTCTTTTATTGAAATGATTAAGTTATTGTGTGCAATGCTAATTTGCTATATCCGTTTTCAAAATTTATATAAATCCATACTCTTGTAGGCCTGTGATATTGGAGAAGATGGTTTATTTGGTTTTGACTTGCATAGTGATGGTGAAGGTCAAAGGTATTTATCATTATCTTCAGGAGAAGTTCCCCTGCTTTTCATCCTTAAAGGGGCACTAGATGATTGTTTTTTTATTTAGGCACTTGAATGCGTCAATCAAAGAGAATGAAACTGATCATGCATTTGGTACAAATGGTTCTGTTATTGGTTTTCCACCAAAAGGTTCCTCTTACTCTTGCATCCAGATGAATGGTAAAGAGGTCTTTAGATTTGCTGTTCGTGTTGTGCCACAATCAATTGAAGCAGCTTTAGAGAACGCAGGTCTTCCTGGGTCCAAAATTGATTGGCTGCTTCTCCACCAGGTATAACTTTCTGGGATAGATAACTCAACTGAGTCAGTCATACCTAAATGGCTAAATATGGAATGATGACACTCTTTAGAAGCAATTACGTTTTAGACTGAATGAAATATATATTTTTGAACGACTAGTGACAAAATGCATTGATACTTGTGATTGCCCTCCTGTCCACTAGTTTTATATTTTATGTTACTATCCTTGATATGCTAACTGTCACAGAGGTGATTTTAGTCAGTCCGAACCACACCCGTGCGGCAGTCAAGTTGTGCGCTTGACTCAGCCATTCCCACACTTAGCCAAATTTCAGTAGCTTGGCCTTGACGAATTTTAGGCAACAAAAACAATAGGAACACAAGCCAATACGGGAAAACCCAACCTTTGTATTAATTTCAAAACAACACAAAGGACACCCTCACTTGCTATGATCACAAGTCGATCACAACCCACTTNTTGGCGGGCTAAGTTTAAACCTGTTCCTAACTTGTAGTTGACATCCTCAACTACTTAGGCCATCATACACGAAATAGGGTCATGGATACAAGCATAATCAGTTCATGGGAGATCATGGGGGCAAGGAGTTAGGAAATGTAACCGTCAACTACTTTGGCATGTGCCTTTGACTTGGTCAGCCATGCTCCACGCCCAAGCTTGCTTTGTG
>ML292102.1:2599-23383 GCA_005239495.1 Nicotiana undulata
TAGATGCTCATGACTATTGACTCCAGTTCTTGGGAGGTTGTTTAGGTTAATATGGGAACGCTAATACTTAATTATATTAATTATGATGTGGTTGCTTGCTTATTATTTAATTGTGAACTATTATAATTGAATAAACGCGCAGTAAGGTGATGGTTGGCTAGCCTAGTTCCATGATAGGCGCCATCATGGCCTGTTAGGATTTAGGGTCGTGACATATATGCTTTGAGCATCTGCCTTCCATGATCCATTGTAGTCCAGTTCCTCTCACTGATCCCTATATAATTAAATCAATGGTTAGATTTCGGAACCCAAACAAGTTTGGGTCCCTTGTAGTTAGGAAAGGGATGAATAAGAACTCTTCTAGTCCATGCTGGCAGGAATTGATATTTCTTGCTGGGACCTGGTCCCTGCTTTGTATTACTCTTGCCTGCAAACATCTTGTTTTTCTGGATTGATTGGTCCCTTTCCTTGAAGTGCCCGTTGTTTCCACAATGGGTACAAAGCCAATTGTCTGGGACCGTGACATATTTGTTGTGTGGGTTGTAGGGAGTTTTCTCCTTTTGGAACCCGATCCCCTGCCTGTTTTCACTATTGTTAAAGTACATGGCAGTGACAGTATCCGTGGACCTGGTCCAGTTCAGTGATTTTTTAAGATCAGATTTTACTTTACTCATTTCAGCTTGCAGCTCCCTATTTTTCTCAACCTCATTGCACAGACTCGTTTTGACATCATTCAGTTCTTTTTCAATCTTGATATATTTTTCACAGGCTATTTCCTTTCCTTTATCCACACTCGAGGAACCAGGTTTTAGTCTAAGTTCTTGAATGGTTTCTTCTAAGTCTGTGATTACTACTAGAAGATCATCTCTCTCCTGCTCAACATCATCAATCCTCACACTCAAGCTATCCTTTTCATTACTCAGATTCTCCACTGTTTCTTTCAGATCTACTACCACTACAGTTAGATCATCTCTCTCATTTTCTACCTTTATTTTTTTTCTTCTATCACTTCCTTTTCTCTTTCAAGATTTTTATGGTCTCCTTAAGGTCCACAACTACCACCATTAAGTCTTCTCTCTCATTCTCAACACTGTTGATTTTACACATTAGAGATTCTTTCTCTCTCTCAAGATCGCCTATAGTTTCTTTCAAATCTACCACACACACAACTAGATCATCTCTAGTTTGTTCAACTTCTCTTAGTTCTATGGTCAATGCGTCATTATCTTCAACTAAGCTGTAATAAGCATCAATGAGAACATTTGATAATGACAACAATTTTTTAGGAGAATAGGACTTCAGATTTCTCTGAACATCCTTGAAGTTTACCTCATCTTTGTCATCTTCTTATTCGTCATCAGACTGATCCATAAGAGCAACAATGAGTTATACTCCTTAGCCTTGTTCTCAACTGCCATCATAGAGCTGTTTTCTGCTTCAGGTTCTTCTTCTGATTCGCTTGATGAATCTCCTCAAGCAGCAAGAACCTGTTTCACAACATTGTCAGCTGCACTTTTTCTGCTGAATCTTTTGTCAGGGACCTAGTTCCTCTTCGCATCTTTGTCAGAGTTGTGCTTGTAGGTGTCTTGCTTCAGGAGCGGGCAGTCTTTTATGAAGTGTCCGGGCTTACCACATTTATGAAACATGTCATAGTTTCTAGGCTTACTTGAGCTGCCTCTCCTTAGTATTCCCCCGTTCCTTCGAACCATCTTCTGAAATCTCTTGGTGAGATAAGCCATGTCATTGTCCTCTTCGCTTGACTCGAGCTTTTCCGCTTGACGAACCAGGTTCTTCTCCTTCTTGGGTTCTCTTCTTTCACTGTCCTTTTTCCTTTTCATCTCATATGTTTTCAAGTTTCCTATCAACTCATCCATTGTTAAAGCCTGCAAGTCCTTTGCTTCAGTGATAGCATTGACTTTGCTTTCCCAGGAGCTAGGCAGAACATTCAAGATTTTTCGCACTAGCTTGTTCCTAGGAATGACTTCTCCCAGAGAATGAAGCTAATTGATAATGTAGGTGAATCTAGTATGCATATCCTGTATGGATTCATTGTCCTTTATCCTGAACAGCTCGTACTCAGTAGTGAGCATATCGATTTTGGACTGCTTCACTTGTGTCGTTCCTTCATGAGCAGTCTGCAAAGCTTCCCAGATTTCTTTGGCTGATTGACATGCAAAGATCCTGTTGTACTCATCAGGTCCTATACCGCACACTAGAATTTTCTTTGCACGAAAATTCTTTTCCACTGCTTTCTTGTCAGCATTGTTGTAGTCCTTCCTGGTTTTTGGCACCAGCAGACCAGCTTCTCCAACCTTGTGCATAGGAACATGAGGACCATCACAGATGATGTCCCACAACTCAGAATCTTCAGCCATTATGAAGTCATGCATACGGGTCTTCCACCACCCATAATACTGACCGTTGAATCTAGGAGGTCGATATGTTGATTGTCCTTCTTCGAAGTTTGGTGGAGAAGCCATTACAGATCCTTTCTAGGTGTTAACCGTTTAGAAAGAGCCTGATCTGATACCAATTGATAGTTTCTATGAGTCCACCAAACAGTAGAGGTACCAGGTCCTCTACTAGTTCCCACAGAGAAGTACACTTAAAAATCAAGTAAAAAGAAAAGGGATTTTTACAAAATCCCACTCAAGGGGACAAAAACCACGACCTACACTTGTAAGATTTCAACTTCACTAACTTGTAATCTATACTATTACAAGCCACATTGTAATGAACTTCTTACAAAGACTTCAACACACTAACTTGTAATCACTTATTACAAGCCACTTTGTCACTCTCTAGTTACAAAGACTTTACACTTGTGACTACACTAGTCACTACAATAGTAAAAGAAGTTTAAGGTTGAGAGATTCCTAACACAGTGCTTCTACAAAAGCAAATAGGATACTATGAAAACAAAGTGCAAGATTACAACTCAACTAAGGACACTAACGGCACAGGGTGGAACTGGTCCGTCTTAGTGGAGTTGTCTTCTTGCTCTTGAAACACTTGAGTCTTTAATGCTAGAGACCACTTCAATGCTTGAGAGAATGTTCTTAGTAAATGCTCAAGTGAATGTCTTGTTTGCCTTCAAACAAGATATTAAAGGCCTTGACACATTCTAAGAAGGATGTTCCATATCTTGAAAGTACACTTCACAACCAATGGGAAGTGACTGCTGCACTGTTACTGCACTGTAGCGTATACAGTTGCAGGTAGTCACTTTTCTGTCACAACTTTCACAGCTATAGAGTTGACTTATACTTTCGTCTGGAAGACTGTCAAGGGATCAGGTCCCTCAGCTGTTCCTTATGAGTTCAACAGTACACTGTCCAGAATTCCTTGAGTTAACACTGACTGGTTATGCTGGCTACATATTAGGTCCTACATCTGGTTCTTCATGTAAAAGTTTGTTAGATCATTAAATGGTTCTTCATGTAAAAGATTGTTAAATCATCAAATGATTCTTCATGTAAAAGTTTATTAGATCATCAAAACAGAATACAACCCAACAATTTTTTTATTTTTTGCTTCTTATTTTTCGTGCGCTTATGGATATCTTCTCACTTGATATAAAAAGTTAAATTTTATATTGAATTCTTACTTCTGTCTTTCTTTTTCTTCTCCTTGATAATACTTGATAAGTTTAGAATATATATATATACACACTTATCCCTTTTCTTTTCTGACTTTGTGGTAATCGCTTTATAACAACGCGGAAGCACTTCAAGCATTGAAGGGATGTATTTTGGGATGCATTCTGGGAAGAAAGAGAACAAGTTCCTCAAGGAGTTGGAAATAAGTGTGTCGATTATATAGTCAAACGGGTTAGAAGAAGATCATATATTCTATTTTAGCGTTCTTAATGGTATGATCACGTCACATTATCCGTATAGTTCGCCGCTAATAAATTGTATGAAATGAAACTAGCATTAGTATTTAAAGTCTACTTTAGCAGCATTCTTGTGTGTGGGGTAATAATTCACCATTAGTATTTAAAGTCTATTTTGAATTGGCAAAAAATACTTACCGCGTGTATTTCTGAGACTAAAGTCTTTTTAGACAAGTTAAAGACTTACTCCCTCCCGTTTCATAATAAGTGACCAATTTTTTTTTTATTTTGGTCCAAATAAATGTTCATTTATATAATCAAGAAAAAAATTAATTTGTTTTTTCAAAATTACCCTTATGTACATATCCCTAAAAAGTTTTCTTGCTCTTCACATTAAATATTTAATTAAGGGTAGTTTAGTCATACTAGGTATTTTTGTATATAATTTAGTATTTTTCTTAATGGGCGTGCCAAAAGCAAAATGGTCACTTATTGTGGACCGGAGGAAGTAAATGTTTATTTACTCTAAACATGTATGTAGAAATACAAGAGAAACACAATGTGCAATACAATATTTACACACATACACCTACATTTCCCAAAAAGTTAAAAAACAAAATCACATACTAAATTGACGTAAGATAACAACTTAATAATTGGATAGGTAAAGTGAAAAAAGTCTTTATGTAGATATTTTTATAAAATCTTTTAACCATTAACGGAAGACATACATGCAAAACACGTACACTTTTTGTAGGTATGCACTACTTGGAGAAGAGAATTAGTTGGCCTAAAAAGACTGGGTCTTTGCATGGTAGCAGAAGGTTACAAAGAAGCACATCATTTCCTAAATCCCCTTAAAAGGAACATGAAAACGAAAAAGAGGAATGTAAGATGAAGATTTTATATCTAGAAGGAAGGAATACAAAACCTCCCACAAATTTCAATAGATAGAGGGGAAGTAAAAGGAAGCAAAGTCAGTTGCTCGAGGAAGAAAAAAAGGAAAGAAGAAGCCAAAGAAAGCACTAAAATCAAAAGAACTTCATTACCCATATGACCACATCTATTAATATCAGTTACTAGTACATTTGGTGGAGTGCCCATAAATACTCCTTCCTCCTTAATTATGATCTTGAGTTCGAGCCTCTAAATATAATTATCTTTATTAAATCTAATTTGTGACTTTTTCGTGCGAAATTTAGTGGAGGCCAAATACAAATACTTCACCGGGGAAATAAATATATAAAACCCAAATCACAAACTGCCATTCAACCCAATCTTACATCGTTGAACATTGCCAACACACACTTTAAAAATAAACTACTGAATTTTTATATTTGATTATTTTATGTAAATGGACAAATAAATATATTTAAATGAAGATTAAAGAGAAACCACTAACGCTGGCTCCTCATCCTTTTCTACCCCATATAATATGTTATTGTATAGTATTAGGCTTATGCTATCCATAAAATAGTTTCTTTTAAAAGCATTAAAAGATAAAGGGCACAAAAGTGAGGAAGAAAAAGGAAGAAATTGGAAGAGAGCTAAATAAGTTGATGACAGTTTCATGTTTTTGTGTTTCATTCTCTCACACTTTGTTTGTTTTAATTTTAAAAAAACTTTTCTTTAGCTTCCTTTCTGTCCATTAAACATTGAAAATGGCAGATTATGAATGATCGCTTCCCCTCTAAAGGAAACACTCATCATTGCTCCCAACAATTCTTTTTTTCAAGAGACATTCATTCCCTTTGTTCAACAATATAAATATATATATATATATATATATATATATATATATATATATATATATATATATATATATATATACACATATATCTCTTTTTTCTCCCTCTTGTATAATATGAATATGATGGATCCTTCAAACTCTGTGAATGGATTTTACAGTTATTTAACAAGAGGAATTGATGATCTTGAAAGAGTATTCCTTTCTAGTAACTTCATGTCTATTCAATTCCTTCAAAGGGTACTTTCCCTTTTGAGATCTTTTCACACACAGTTAACACTTCTTGTCCAAAAACTTCATCTACCAGTTGGTGAAAAATGGCTTGATGAATACATGGATGAAAGTTCTAAGCTTTGGGATGTTTGCCATGTTCTCAAGAATGGTATTTCTGGAATCGAGAATTACTATTCTGCTGGTTTTAATGTCATTTCTTCTCTTGATACCCATCCCCATCTTACCCCGCAATTATCTACACAGGTAAACTAAGTCCCTTATTTATGTTTTTGGACATTTTCTTGATTTTTTTTACTGATTTTCCTGGAAAAAAAAAAACAGGTGATAAGAGCAATAACAGTATGTAAAAGAGAAGCAGTGGGATTAGAGGAAGAGAATAGAGCATTAATGGAAACAAGAATAGAGCCACTTTCATTGAGGTTTGATGAGATAGTTTCAGTGGAATCAAAGCTAAATGGATTCAATGGATTCAGAGGAGTTTTATATGCAATGAGAAATGTAAGTTCAGTTTTGCTAATGATGTTGCTTAATGGATTAGTGTATTGTTGGCCTCAATCAGAATTTTTAAGAGGAGGAGAAAGTTCAGAGAGTTTGTTTTTTGGATCAAATTTCATGATCTCAACTTCAAGATTGCAACAGAGAGTGGCGATGTCATCATCAATGGGGATTTTGTTATATGAGTATAGAAGATCAAAATCAGCTTTGGATGAAGTAAGAGGTGAATTGGAGAAAAGAGAGAATAGTAATAGTGTTGTGGAATGGGAATCAGAAATTGGGATAAGGGAAAGAGTTGATAATTTGAAAGGCTGTTTTGGGGTATTGAGATCTGCTACTGACAATATTATTGGACAATTGGATGATTTTTTTGATGAAATTGTTCAAGCAAGGAAGGTGCTTTTGGATTTCTGCAGCCATAGGTAGAATTTTTTTTTATATATATTACATCTGTAGTTGTTGGTTGTACCTTTTGTTGGTTTTTAACTTTTTTTTCCCTTTAGTTTTCCTCTCTCTGTTTTTATTCCCTTTTTTTTTTTTTTTTTTTTTTTTTTTTTTTTGAAATGTGCAAGTTCTAAGCTGCTGTAGTTCCTGAAGTTGTCTTTATTTCAAGAACCCAAAGAGGAAAATTTTGAAGGAAAAAAGATTGATGAATCATGATTTCCCACAAAAATAAACCAAGCATGAGAATCTATTGTATACTTTTCTAGTATGGGACAAGTTTTTAATCTCTCATATTTTGTAATGATCAAAAAACTACTTTTTTTTAATTCAATTCAATACAAATTGTTTATCGTTAGTAATATTTGAAGACACTTTGGAATAGTCACAAAAAGTAAAAGTAAAAAAATATGATGAAAATTCTTGAAATGACTACAAGTAGCTGTAAGGCAGAAGAAGAAGAAGTCTTTTGTTCCATAAAAGAGAGTGAATGGAACCTTCTTTTGTTACTCTACAAAAGGAGACAATATGGGCCAAAAGGCTACATATTTAGTTACTTTTTGAACTATGTTTTGATTGTTTATGTTGTGAAAAAGATATTATAAAAATGTAAAAAAGAAAAGGGAAAAAATGATTCAACTCTTTAGTGTGATGATGGATAGTGCTCCTAAGACTTAAGAGTTTTGTAGTAAACGACTATAATGATTTGATTCCAGTAGCAACAACAATGATGAAAAGTAAAGAGGTGCAGGGCGAAAGGAAGGCACTGTTAGATTCCTGGATTTGGCTTTAATAGCACTAGTGTTGGAAGCTTTTCTCTGATTCACTTCCCTTTAGAAGCAATTTTGTCTTAGATATGTAATGTTTCTCCAACTCTCAACTCCCTACCCTACCTATTACAACAATTGGACTAAATAAGAGATAGTAGTAAGTGAATGGGGCAATATGCAAATAGACAAAAGAGAGGAGAAAGGTCGGTTTAAAAGAATATGTTAGAATAACAAAATTAGTTAGTCAATTAGAAAAGAGATTCTAGAATATTCGGATCTCAAGCGCTCTCTCTCGTCTTCTTCTTCTTCCTTGTAATGGCCACAACCCGAATTTCCCCCAACGGGTCGCGATGACGCCTAACGCTTTTATTGCTAGGCAATCCAACATTTGCGGAATACGACATAAAAAACAATTAAATCTGTTTAAAACATATACGAAGTCAATCACTATCCAATAAATGATACAAAAAATAATGTATGAGGAAATGAAACGATACGACGAAACTAATGCTAATATCTACCCAGGGTTTGGAGTCACAATTCACGAACTACTAAGAGTTTACTACAAGTATTTGGTTCAAATAAAATATATAATTATTTTTAAACTAATAAAACATCAAATGAATAATAAGGAGAAGACTCCAGGAATCTGCGGAGGTCGGAAAATCTACCTCGTGTCTCTGTGCGAATAGTATCAACTCTAGCTCGAACTCAGCTCGGACCTAAACCTGGATCTGCACAAGAAGTGCAGAGTGCAATATCAGTACAACCGACCCCATGTACTAGTAAGTATCGATCCTAACCCCGGCGAAGTAGTGACGAGGTTAGGACAGGACACCACGTAAAACCTGGACATATATAATCATGCTAGCAGAAGTAACAACAAATAAAGAGTTAAAACCACAATCAATGGCAAGGGATCATACTGTGGGGAATTTTAACATAAGGAGTGAGACAACGAAAAGACAGAAATAAACAATGATAAACAAACAAAGTTGAGCAATTAAAGTAGAACGAAAATTTGCCCGGCATCACCCTTCGTTCTTTTACTCTCAGCCTCACCATATAATGAATAAGAATGCACAACATCACCCTTCATACTTTTACTCTCATCCTCACCAGATTATAAATAAGAATGCACAGCATCACCCTTCGTGCTTTACTCTCTTCCTCACCATTTAAATAAATCATGCACGAAATCACCCTTCGTGCTTTACACTCTTCCTTACAATATAATATAAATGAATCATGCATGGCATCACCCTTCATGCTTTACACTCTTCCTCACCAATCACAGAATCATGAACAACATATTTCACAAGAAATCAGTATTTCATCATAGTTTCAATCACCATTTAACATTTCAATCTCAACTCGATATCCACAATTTTATCCATCTCGGCGGAACCGGATACTAATATTCCAACATTTCACTAACAACAATAATCATAGATCATAGGCTTTAAAACAACCAAAATAACAAGAATTAACTTTCACTCGCATGTTATGACCTGACCACAACGTATAAGTACTCGTCACCTCACCTATACATCGTATTTAGCAACAAGACAAGTAGTACATAGTCACACAATACCTATTCCCTCAAGCTAAGGTTAGACACAACACTTACCTCGATTTCGCAGGCCACTCACTGCTTAAGTACAACTTTCCCTTTAGAATTCACCTCCAACCCACTCGAATCTAATCATAATTAGTTCAATATCATTAATTATTGCTAAAGGAATTAACTTTAATGCGAAATCATGATTTTCCTAAGTTTTCCCAAAAAGACAACAATCAACCCCGGGCCCGCTTGGTCCAATTTCGAGGTTCGTACCAAAATCCGTTTACCCATTCTCCTCCGAGCTCGAATATACAATTAGTTTTGGAATCCGACCTCAATTCGAGGTCTATATCCCCAAATTTTGAATTTCCTAGTTCTACCCAAAAATCCTTAATTCTACCATGAAAACTCTAGATTCTAGGCTGAAATCTTGTAAAACGTTGTAAAGGATTGAAAGAAGATAGTTAGGAATCACTTACCTATGATTTGGAGAAGTTTGGGTCTTTGGAGAATCGCCTATGGAGGTTTAGGGTTCGAAACAGTCGAAGAATGGGTGAAAAATCCCGTCCAAAATCGTTTTGAACAGCTGCAGTTATCGCAAATACGATCACAGGTTGGAAAATGCGAACTTGAAAATGCGTCCTTTACTTCGCAAATGCAAAGCTTGGCCTGGCCTGTTGTCATCGCAAATGCGGCCATTGTTCTAGTCGCAATTGCAACAATGAGCTTCGCAAATGTGAAGGTCCCCTTCCCAGCCTCCTGATCGTAAATGCGACATTATCTTCGCAAATGAGATGCTCGCATTTGCGAGCGAGACTTCGCAAATGCGACGCCTGCAGACCTGAAGCACACCGGCAAAATTTTTCATTAAGTCTAAATCACTCCGTAGCCTTTCCGAAACTCACCCGAGCCCTCGGGGCTCCAAACCAAACATGCACGCAAGTCTAATAACAGCATACGAACTTGCTCATGCGATTAAATAACAAAAATTACACCTATAACAACAGATTTAACATCAAAACTTATGAGTTTCTCAAGAACACTTCAATTTTCTATCTTTTCAACCGGACGTACGAATCACGTCAAATCAACTACGATTCTCACCAAATTTCATATATATGACTTAAACATTATAGTAAACCTGTTCCGGGACCCGAAACCAATATACAGGCCCGATACCAATGAGTTCAAACAATAATCATTTTCTTTAGTTCCTTTAAATTTCAGTTCAACAATTTTCATCAAAAATTTATTTCGTGAGCTAGGAACCTCGTAATTTGATTTCGGCCATACGCCCAAGTCCCATATTTTACTACTGACCTCCCGGGACTGTCGAAACACGGGTCCGGGTCCGTATACTAATAACGTTGACCAAAGTCAACTAAAAATTAATTTTAACACTCAAAAATTATTATTTCATATATTTTCACATAAAAGCTTTCTTGATTACCGTCCGGACTGTGCACGCAAAATCGAGGTGAATAAAAATAATGTTTTAAGGCTAACGAGCCCTGAAAAGAGTTTAAATTCACAAGATGACCCTTTGGGTCATCACAATCTCCACCTCTAAAATAAACGTTCGTCCTCGAACGGACATAGACAAGTACCTGAAGTGGCGAACAAGTGAGGATATCTACTCCGCATGTCCGACTCGGACTCCCAAGTAGCTGCATCAACATGCTGACCTCTCTACTGCACTCGAACTGAAGGGTAACTCTTTGACCTCAACTGACGAACCTGCCGGTCTAGAATGGCTATCGGCTCCTCCTCATAAGTCAAATCCTTGTCCAATTGGACAGAGCTGAAATCTAACAGGTGGGACGGGTCACCATTATATTTTTGGAGCATAGATACATGGAATACCGGATGAACTAAGGATAACCCTGGAGGCATCGCAAGTATATAAGCCACCTCTCCCACGCTCTCGAGAATCTCGAATGGCCCGATATACCTAGGGCTCAACTTGCCCTTGTTCCCAAATCTCATAACACCCTTTGTGGGCAATATCCGAAGTAATACCCTCTATCCGACCATGAATGCCACATCACAAACTTTACGATCGGCATAACTCTTTTGCCTGGACTAAGCTGTACGAAGTCGATCCTGTATAATCTTGACCTTCTCCAAAGCCTTCTGAACTAAGTCTGTACCCAACAACCGAGCCTCTCCCGGCTCAAACCTTCCAACTGGCGACCTGCACAGTCTACCATGTAATGCCTCATAGGGAGCCATCTGAATGCTCGATTGGTAGCTATTATTGTAGGCAAACTCCGCTAACGGCAAGAACTGATCCCAAGAACCTCCAAAGTCAAAAACACAAGCGCGTAGCATGTCCTCCAAGATCTGAATAGTATGCTCGGACTGTCCGTCCGTCTGAGGATGGAATGTTGTGCTCAACTCAACTCGTGTACCCAACTAACACTGGAATGCCCTCCAAAAGTGCGTGGTAAACTGCGTGCCCCAATCAAAACTGATAGACACGGGCACACCGTGAAGGCGAACAATCTCTCGAATATATATCTCTGCCAACCGCTTCGAAGTATAAGTACTTTCTACCGGAATGAAGTGTGTTGATTTAGTCAACCTATCCACAATGACCCAAACAGCGTCGAACTTCCTCTGAGTCTGTGGGAGTCCAACAACAAAGTCCATAGTGATACGCTCCCACTTTCACTCAGGAATCTCTATCTGCTGGAGCAAACCACCGGGTCTCTGGTGCTCATATTTCACATGTTGACAATTCAAGCATCGAGCCACATAAGCAACAATATCCTTCTTCATCCTTCGCCACCAATAATGCTGCCGCAAGTCCTGGTACATTTTGGCAGCACTCGGGTGAATAGAATACTTATAACTGTGAGCCTCCTCAAGGATCAACTCACGAATCCCATCAACATTAGGAATACACACTCGACCTTGCATCCTCAAAACACCGTCATCTCCAACTGTAACCTGCTTGGCACCACCGTGTCGAACTGTGTCCCTAAAGACCAACAGATGAGGGTCATCATTCTGCCGAACTCTGATACGCTCGAATAAGGAAGACCGAGCGATTGTACAAGCTAAAATACGGCTGGGCGAAATATCCAACCTCACGAAATGATTTTCCAAAGTCTAAATATCTGAAGCTAACGGCCTCTCACCGACTGGAATGAATGCAAGGCTGCCCATACTCACTGCCTTCCTACTCAGTGCGTCGGCTACTACACTGGCCTTCTCCGGATGGTACCTTATAGTAATGTCATAATCTTTCAATAACTCTAACCATCTCCTCTGCCTCAAATTGAGATCCTTTTGCTTGAACAAACACTGAAGGCTGCGATGATCCGTGAAAACCTCGCACGACACGCCATAAAGATAGTGCCTCCAAATCTTCAACTCGTGAACAATGACTGCCAATCTAAGTCATGGACATGATAATTCTTCTCATGAACCTTCAACAACCGAGACACATATGTAATCACCTTGCCCTCCTGCATCAATATTGCTCAAAGCCCTACACGGGAGGCATTACAATATACCGAGAAAGAACCTAAACCTGATGGTAACACCAACACCAGTGCTGAAGTCAAGGCTGTCTTGAGCTTCTGAAAGCTCACCTCACACTCATACGACCACTTGAATGGGCCACCTTTCTGAGTCAATCTCGTCATCGGGACTTCTATAGATGAGAACCCCTCCACAAAATGATGGTAGTAACTCACCGAACCCAAGAAGCTCCTGATTTCCGTGGCTGAAGTGGGTCTAGGCCAGTTCTTGACTGCCTCTATCTTCTTAGGATCTATCTGAATACCCTCTACTGATACGATGTGGCCCAAGAAAGCTACTGAATCCAACCAGAACTCGCATTTTGAAAATTTAGCATACAAATGACTATCCCTCAAAGTCTAGAGCACTATCCGGAGGTGTTGCTCATGCTCCTCTCGACTGCGGGAGTATATTAGAATGTCATCAATAAACACAATTACGAAGGAATCCAGATAAGGCTTGAAAACCCGATTCATCAAGTCTATAAATGCTGCGGGAGCATTAGTTAAGCCAAAAGACATCACCATAAATTCTAGTGCCCATACCTCGTCCGAAAGGCTATCTTAGGTACGTCGAACGCCCTAATCTTAAATAATGGTAGCCCGATCTCAAATCGATCTTTAAAAACACCTTGGCACCCTGAAGCTGATCAAACAAGTCATCAATTCTCGGCAACAAATACTTATTCTTGATAGTGACTTGGTTCAACTGTCCGTAATCTATACACATTCTCATCGATCCATCCTTCTTCTTCACGAACAAAATTGGTGCTCCCTAGGGCGAGACACTAGGTCTAATGAAGCCCTTATCAAGAAAATCTTGCAACTGTTCTTTCAATTTTGGTGGGGCCATCCGGTATGGAGGAATAGAAATGGGCTGAGTGCCCGGAGCCAAATCAATGCAAAAATCAATATCCCTGTCGAGTGGCATCCCTGGCAGGTCTGCATGAAACACCTTGGGAAACTCACGAACAATAGGCACCAGATCTATAGAAGAAACCTCAACATTAAAATCATGAATATGCGCCAAATAAGCCAAACGACCCTTCTCGACCATACGTTGAGCCTTGGTATTAGAAATAACCCTGCTGGATGAATGATCAGGAGTCCCTTTCCACTCTAATCGAGGCAATCCCGACAAAGCTAAGGTCACTGTCTTGGCGTGACATTCCCAGATGGTATAATAAGGCGACAACCAATCCATACCCTATATGTCATCAAAATCAACCATGTCAAGAACCAAAAGGTCCACACAGGTTTTAAGGTCCTCAATAACGACCACAGACGAACGATACACACGATCTACAACAATAGCATCCCCCACGGGCGTAGACACATAAACATGAACGCACAAGGAATCACGGGGCACGACCAAATATAAAGCAAAGTAATATGAAGCATAAGAGTAAGTAGACCCCGGATCAAACAAAACTGAAGCATCTCTATTGCAAACTGAAATGGTACCTGTGATAACAACATCGAAGGACTCTGCCTCAGGTCTAGCCGGAAATGCATACAATCGAGGCTGGGCCCCATAACCCTGGACCGCGTCTTTGGGACGACCTCTGACAGGTATACCACCACCTCTAGCGGGATGGCCTCCACCTCTAGCGGCCTGGTCTCCACCTCTAACAATCTGGCCCCTACCTCTGGCTACCTGACCCCTACCCCTGGCTGGCTGGGCAAGTGGCGCGCCAACTGGTGCTGGAACTATAACACGAGAACCCTGATACTGAGAATTATCCGACACACGAGGGAAATATCTAGCAATGTACCTCGGGTCACCACAAGTATAACAAGACTTTGGCTACTGAGAGTGTTTGCCGGCAAACTGACCCTGTCGACCTGTATAACCACCCTGAAAACTCTGGAGAGGAGGTGTACTGATAGGGGCTGGCTGATCAGAATAAGGCAAACAAGAGCCACGACCACCTGGGGCACCATGGGTCGTTTGAAGTGCTGAATGGAATGGCCTCTGCCAGAAGTAATTCCGCCTCCAGATGAGGCACCACTGAATCCACCGAAATGGAGAGGTATTTTGTCTAACCCCTAACCTCCCACTCCATGAATTAACTCAACTCGCCGGGCCACATTGGTCGCATATTGGAAGGATATCTCGCTCCCTGTCTCCTTAGCCATCTGCAATCTGATACGCTGAGCAAGACCCTCAATAAATCTCCTAACCCTCTCCCTCTACGTGGGTAGCAAAAGAGTAGCATGACGAGCCAAATCCACGAAACAGGTCTCATACTGCGTAAGGGTCATACTTCCCTGCTGGAGACGCTCAAACAGACGGCGGCGCTCCTCTCTAGTAGTAATAGATAGAAACTTCTCCAAGAAGAGGTGTGAAAACTGATCCCAAGTAAGAGAAGGCGACCCAGCTGGTCTAGTCAATAGATAATCCCTCACCATTTCTTGGCAGAACCAGTTATCCTTAAAGCAGCGAAATCGACCCCGTTGGACTCTAAAATACCCATATTTTGAAGGATCATGACAACTATCAAGATATTCCTGAGGGTCCTCTGAAGTGGCACCATTGAAATGAACAGGGAAAAACTTGATAAACTTGTCCAACCTCCACAAAGCATCGGAGGACATAGCTGCCCTATAACCAAGCGGTGCTGCAGCAACTGGCTGTACTACCCCAACTGGATTGGCTGCCGGGGTCTGAATCTGAGGAGTAATCTGCTCAAGAGTGTGGCTAGAAGGAATCTGGACCCCTCCTCCATCCTGAGATACTCCCGTCCAAAATTGTTTTGTACAACTGCAGTTATGGCAAATTCGATCACAGGTTGGAAAATGCGAACTCACATATGCGGCCTTTACTTCGTAAATGCGAAGCTTGGCCTGGTCTGCTGTCATCGTAAATGCGAACAGGTGTTCGCAAATGCGACCACTGTTCTAGTCGCAATTGCGACAATGAGCTTCGCAAATGCGAAGGTATCCTTTGCAGCCTCCTGATCGCAAATGCAACATTATCTTCGCAAATGCGATGCTCGCATTTGCGAACCAGACTTCGTAAATGCGACGTCTGCAGACCTGAAGCACACTGGCAAAATTTTCCATTAAGTCTAAAACTCCGTAACCTATCTGAAACTAACCCGAGCCCTCGGGGATCCAAACCAAACATGCACGCAATTATAAAATTATCATACAGACATGATCGTGCGATCAAATCACAAAAATAACACCTAAAACTACGAATTTAGTATCAAAAATTATGAATTTCTCAAGAACACTTCAATTTTCTATCTTTACAACCAGACGTTCGAATCACGTCAAATCAACTCCGATTCTCACCAAATTTACAGATATGACTTAAGCATTATAGTAAACCTGTACCGGGCTCCGAAACCCAAATACGGGCCCGATACCAATGAGTTCAAACAATAATCAATTTCTTTTAATTCATTTAAATTTCATTTCAACGATTTTCATCTAAAATTCATTTTTCTAGATAGGGACCTCGAAATTTGATTCTCGGCATATGCCCAAGTCCCATATTTTAATACAGATCTCCCGGGACCGTCGAAACACGAGTCCGGGCCCGTTTACTCAAAACACTGACCAAAGTCAACTAAAAATCAATTTTAACACTCAAAAATTATTATTTCTTATATTTTCACATAAAAGCTTTCCAGATTCACGCCCGGACTGCGCACACAATCAAGTTGAATAAAAATAATGTTTTTAAGGCTTACGAGCTTAGAATAGAGTTTCAATTCATATGATGACCCTTTGGATCATCAGAGTAACTCTAATGTACTTGGTTGATGATTGAATCAATGTCAAAATACATGATTGCATGTGTAAAATGATCAATTATCTCTCTCAATTTGGCTCAATTTGACATAGGGTTCTGACGAAGATTCCGGCAATCGGAGAAAAGTTCCTTGATAATCAAGTTCTGACGGAGCTCACACCTGATAGATATGGCAGGAAATGAGGTAACCCTACTTGAACACAATCATCCACTGTTTCTTCAAGCTTCAGATGCTCCTGGGTAAGTTTTAGTCCCAATAAAGCTCACAGGGCCACAAAATTATTCCTTATGGAGCATGGCGATGAAATTAGCTTTGAGGGAAAAAGGTAAGCTGGGATTTGTGGATGGAACATGTGTCAAAAGTATGTACAGAGGAGAGCTCGCGGAACAATGGGAGAAATATAATGCAGTTCTGCTCTCGTGGATTGGTAGCACATTTGCGAATGAATTGATGCTAGGGATTGTGTTTGCGTCAAATGAAAAGAAAGTATGGAGTGATTTCAAAGAGAAGTTTGATAGATGCAGTTTAACGAGAACCTATCACCTATGGACAGAAATAGCTACGCTAAATCAAGGTACAGTTCAGTAACAACCTATTATTATAGAATGGGTTATTTGTGGAATGAATTAGATGTGCTAGCCCCTAAGTCTTCATGTGATTGTGAGGAGTCTAGACCTTCACTTGAGATTTTAGAGAAAATTAGGATACTGCAATTTCTCATAGGTTTGAATGAGAGATATAGCAATGTTAGGAGCAATGTTCTTATGAGGAGACCATTTGTTTCAGTAAACAAGGCCTATGCTATAGTAACTCAGGAGGAAAGTCAGATATCACTAGGAGTGGTTGACACAAACACAGATCCCCTTAGTAAGATGGCAAGAAAGACTCAGGGATTCAAGCGTAAGAAGTTTGGGTTGGTCTGTGAGCACTGTGGCTACAAAGGACACTTGAAAGAACATTGTTATAAAATCATTGGTTATCCAACAGATTTCAAAATCAAAAAGAAGTTTTAGAGTGGAGGACAAAAGACTTATGCTAATGCAACAAGTACTGGAGAGCTAGGATCAACTGTGAATCAATTTCAAGGACATGTGTTGACAGAGGACCAATACAATCAGCTAGTAGGACTACTAAACAAACCACCAGCTGTACAATGCTCATCCAACATGGCAGGTATAATTTCCTTATTTTCCTGTGCTTCAATGATATATTGGATAATAGATTTAGGAGCTACGCATCACATTACTCACAATAAAGAGGTCCTAAGTAATGTTAAGAGTACGGAAGGTCAGAGTAATAATGGAGTGCAGTTACCAACTGGAATAAGAGAAAAGATAACACATACTGGAAATGCAAAATTTTTAGCAGATCAGTGGGTAAAGAATTTGTTACACGTACCTGATTTTAAGTTCAATCTACTGTCAGTGTCAAAGCTTACTAGGGATCTTAGATGTTGGGTCAGCTTCTACCTTAATTTCTGTCTGTTTCAGAAACTCTTCAATGGGAAGGTACTGGGGATTGGTAAAGAATTAGAAGGCTTGTACTTGCTAAATAAGCAGGCGACAATGTCAATGTTAGATGGTGTAATTCAGAGAAAGGGAACATAATCTGCTCTTTGGCATCTGAGGTTGGGACATGCAACCACGAGGACTGCTCAGCACATTCCAAGTATGAAGAATAAAGTTAGCAGTAATGAAATTAGTGACTGTGATGTATGTCCCAAGGCAAAATAATGTAGATTACAATTTCCTGTAAGTACTACTAGATCAACATCTATTTTTCAGTTAATTCATTTGGATGTTTAGGGGCCCTATAAGATGCCCACATCTGATAGGAAGCAGTACTTTGTCACTATTGTTGATGATTTTAGTAGGTACACTTGGGTTTGTCTGATACATTCAAATGTGAAGTGATAGTGTTGTTGAAAATTTTCTTTCCATAATAAAGAATCGATATGTTGCTACTGTGAAGGTTTTGAGATCTGATAATGGTTCAGAAATTTTCAATTCTAAGTGCAATGAACTGCTAGCTTCACTTGGTGTTATACATCAACGTAGTTCTGCTTACACTCTGTTATCCCAAGAAAGAGAATAGTTTTGAAGATTGACAGAGGAACTCAGAAATGAACCAGGTCCATCACTGGCAAACATAGACACAAGCAGAGTCAAGGCATCTGAGATGCACATGCAGGAGATAAACGTATTCTGGCAAAAATAGAGATATCTCCTGATCGAAAAAGATTGCAAAAATGATAAGGAGAAGGACTCCTTATTCAGTAAGAATAATATCTAAGATAAGGAGGGATTTAGGAGTTGAGTTTGACTATAACTCTTCCTCCAAGGAAGAGTAGCATTAGGATTCTAGTTAATTCTTTATCTACTAACTCCTATATATTGCAGAATATTCTTATTGTAGGTACGCACAAAAGTAGAAGTTAAGCAAGAATTGAAAGCAAAATAGCAAGGAAATTTTGCAAGAAGTTCGTGTGAAATTTGAGTGTGCGAACCTGAAGCTACTTGAACTAGCTAGAAGAACCATTTCCAACTGTTTGTCTTTTAGGCTAGTTTATTTGTAGTGGGGGGTTGTTACTTGTACCTTTTCAGCTTTATCTAGAAGCATTTGTACTAGGTACTTTGTGTTTTCAAGTTAGAGTTAACTTGAAGTTTGTCGCAAACAGCTAGAGGCTGGTTTGACACAAGGGATTAGAGGTAATCCTAGGTTTACAAAAGAGTTTTTGTAAATGATGTTTTGGCTCACTGATTTGGTAAAGAGTTTAGGGAAAATCCTACTAGTAAGTAGGTCGTGGTTTTTGTCACCTTTTGAGCCAGGTATTTTTCACGTAAAAATCTCCTGGTTCTTTATTTTGTGTACTTATTATTCCGCAACAGTAGTAGTAGGAACACATAGAAGAACCAGGTCCTTCTATAATCTGTGCACACAAAAAAATGGACACCACACAAATCACCCCCCTCTTGTGTGGCATTGACGTATAAAACATCAATTGGTATCAGAGTGGGTTATCCTTGAATAGGCTAACACTTTAGGAAAAGATAAAGATGATTGCACCACCTGGAAACTGGGAAGGACAATCAACTGCTAGGCCTCCACTCTTCAATGGCCAGTACTACTCTTGGTGGAAGAACAAAATGAGAGACCATATAATTGAAGATGACTACAAACTATGGGACATTGTTACTGGTGGTCTCTTGGCTACCATGAAGAAGAATGCTGAAGGAGTAGATGTGCCAAAGACAAGAGCTAATTGCACTGCTGAGGACTTGAGAAAGTGGGAGAAGAATGCTAAGGCCAAGAAATGGCTTGTGTGTGGACTTGGTCCAGATGAGTAATACAAAATTCAAAGTTGTACTACTGCTAAGGAAATCTGGGACACTTTGCAAGTGGCCCATGAAGGACCTGCTCAAGTGAAGAGGTCCAGAGGTACTCTACTATATTCTCAATATGAGAATTTCTCTATGAAGGAAGGAGAGACTATCCAAGAGATGTATACAAGGTTCACCACACTGACTAATGAATTGAAGTCTCTTAGAAGGACTATTCTTGAACAAGATAAAGTTGAGAAGATTTTGACAAGGGTTGTATCAGTTTCTTGGGAAAGCAAAATCACCGCAATTCAGGAATCTAAGAACATTGCAACTCTTAAACTGGATGAGCCGATTGGAAATCTCACTGCCTATTAACTTAGAAGGCAAACCATGAAGATGGATGTGCCCATGAAGGAAAGGAGACGGGCACTCAGAATCACTGAAGGTGCTGATCTAGAGGAAGATGAAATGGATATGATCACCAAGGACTTCAAAAATACCTTATGAGAGGAAAGGTTTCTTCAAGAGGTGGAAATTACAACAAAACAAGGGTTCCTGAAAAAACGACCAATGAGGGCTGCTACAAGTGTGGGAAGACTGATCATCACATCAAGAACGGCCCTTAATGGGAAATTGAATGGAAGAAGAAAAGACATGAACGAAGGAACAGGAAGAAGGAACAGGTTCATCCCAAGAAGAACAAAGGATCAACAAAGGCTATGGTTGCTGCTTGGGGAGAAAGTTCAGATGAGGAATCCGATGATTAAGATGGAGATGAACAAGCACTTATGGCAATTGGAGAATCAGATGAGGAATCTGAGGTAAGTATAATTCATCTCTGTCACGACCCGAAATCCTAACTAAAGTCGTGATGGCGCCCGACACCGGGGTCAGGAAAGCCAACACTTGAATTTATAGTGAATTTTCTTTATTTGACAAAACGTTCCAATACTTGCTAAATTTAAGATTGTAACATTAAGTGGAAATAGTTAAGTTAACCAACTTAAGCAAAAGTTACCATAAAGGATCCTGAACCAACATATATATATATATATATATATATATATATATATATATATATATA
>ML292102.1:23867-40015 GCA_005239495.1 Nicotiana undulata
TAAAACTAACTAAACAAATTCCCCTTCATTCCCCCCCCCCCCCAAATATCTGTTAATTCAATACATATGAAATCATTAACAATTTAGCTTGCGCATACGGGATAAGAACAACCGGCCTGAGCCATCTTAATAACCATATATGTGCACTGCTGAGGGTCGAACAACCCGAACCATAATTGTATCTTTCAATACGCCGTGGCATACGGCCCGCTCCCATGAGAGTGGGGGAAATAACACTCCCCTCGCGGAATGTAAATTGTGAAGCGGTCACATGCATACACAATATCTTCTTAATTTACTTTTCAGAGGGAATTCCTTTAATTTACCAAATTCCATGATCTCAGGGAAATGAGCTGCATATAACATGCATTCATTAAGCACATACTTCATTTCGAGGAAGAACTTAAGGCATGATGTGGGCCTAACTACCCGGACATAACAATAATAGCCGCTACGTATAGACTCTCGTCACCTTGTGCGTACGTAGCCCCCGCAAACATTAACACATAGTCATTTAATTCACCTATGGGGATAATTCCCTCTTACAAGGTTAGAAAGGAGACTCACCTCGTGTCGAACCTACTTTTCGGGTCAAGAATACGCCCGAAACTCCAAACTCGTCTTCCAAGGACTCGAAACTAGCCACAAGTTACTTAATTATATCAATAAATGCTAAATGAATCAACTCTAATGCATGGAAGTGAGTTTTCTAATTTTTTCCCTAAAAGTCAAAAATCGAACCTGGGCCCGCTCGGTCCAAACCCGAAGTTTGGACCAAAACCCGATTACCCATTCGCCTCCGAGCCCGGATATATAAATTATTTTGGAATCCGACCTCAATTTGAGGTGTAAATCCCAAAATTTCAATATTCTTAGGTTTTACCCAAAATTCCGAATGCCACCATGAAAACCGTAGATTCAAGGATGAAATCTTGTAAAAAGAAGTTAATGAGTGAAGAAAATGAGTTAGAAATCACTTACAAACGTGTTGGAGAAGAAAGAGTGTTTGGTAAATCGCCTCTTATATTTTTTGGGGTTTTGAAAAATTAAAAATAACCGAAAATCCCACTTATTTATACCCCTCTCAGGACCCCACCGCAGTCCGCACAAAAATGACCGCGGCCGTGAAGGTCTACTGCGGACCGCACCAGGACAACCGCCGGTCGCGAAGCTTCACCGCGGACCGTGCAAAGGCGACCGCGGACCGCACTGGCGGGTTCAGAGATTTGGAATTCTCTGAACCTGCAACAACCCTGATCTATGCCTAGCACACCCCGAGACCTACCCGAAACTCACCCGAGCCCTCGTAACTCCAAACAAATAGTGCACACAAACTTGAAAATATCCTACGGACTTATTCGTGTAATCAAATCACCAAAATAACATCGTAAACATAGAATTAAACCTCAAAATCAATGAAATTTTTCACAACTTCTTTAAACCTCAACTTTTGCATTATAGGTCCGAATCATGTCAAATGGATTCCGTTTCTTACCAAATTTCACAGACGTAACAAATATATTATATAAGACCTGTACCGGGCTCCGAAACCATAATACGGGTCCGATACCACAGGTTTCACATAGAAATTCATTTTAAAAAACCTTTATATTTTTTAGAAAATAATTTTCTTCAAAAATTCATTTCTCGAACATGGGACCTCGGAATTCGATTCCGGGCATACGCCCAAGTCCCATATTTTCCCACGGACCTTCCGGCACCGTCAAATCATGGGTCCGGGTCCATTTACCAAAAATATTGACCAAAGTCAACTTTACTCAATTTTCATTAGTTTTTCTCATAACGGCTTCCCGGCTACACGCCCGGGCTTCACACGTAAATCGAGGTGAGATAGAAGGAGGTTATCGTGACCTCGGAACACAAATTTAGCTAGAAATACATGGGATGACCTTTTGGGTCATCACAATCTCCACCTCTAAAACAAACGTTCGTCCTCGAATGAACATAAAAAGATACCTGAATCGGGGAAAAGATGGGGATATGGGCTCCGCATATCGGACTTGGATTCCCAAGTCGCCTCCTCGACTGGCTGGCCCCTCCACTTGACCTTTACGGAAGAAACTCTCTTTGATCTTAACTGGCAATCCTGTCTGTCAATAATAGCAATTGGCTCCTCCTCGTAGCCCAACCTCTCATCCAACTGAATAACACTAAAATCAACCACGTGAGAGAAGTCGGCATGGTATCTCCGGAGCATGGATAAATGAAAGACCGGATGAACTCCTGATAAATTGGGAGGTAAAGCAAGCTCATAAGCAACCTCACCAACTCGCCTCAACAGCTCGAAAGGACCTATGAACCTTGGGCTCAGCTTGCCCTTCTTCCCGAACCTCATAATACCCTTCATCGGCGAGACTTTCAACAGGACCTTATCTCCCTCCGTAAACGATACATCACGCGCCTTCTGATCCGCGTAACTCTTCTTTCTGGACTGTGCTGTGCGGAGCCTCTCCTGAATCAACTTCACTTTCTCCAAAGCATCCTTTACCAGGTCGGTGCCATATAACTTAGCCTCGCCAGGTTCAAACCACCCGATAGGAGAACGACATCGCCGACCATACAAAGCCTCAAATGGAGCCATCTCGATGCTGGACTGATAACTTTTATTGTAAGCAAACTCGGCCAAAAGCAAGAACTGGTCCCATTGACCTTCGAAGTCAATCACACATGCCCTGAGAATGTCCTCAAATATCTGAACTGTCTGCTCCGACTGACCATCAGTCTGAGGGTGAAATGTTGTGCTGAGATCTATCTGGGTGCCCAACTCACTATGCAATGCTCTCCATAAGTGCGAGGTGAACTGAGGACCTCGATCTGATATAATGGACACCGACACACCATGCAACCGGACTATCTCCCAAATGTAGATCTGGGCTAACCTCTCAGAAGTATAAGTAGTAGCTACTGGAATGAAATGCGCCGATTTGGTCAACCTATCCATAATGACCCAAACCGCATCAACCTTCCGCAAAGTCCGAGGCAACCCAACCACGAAGTCCATAGGTATGCGCTCCTACTTCAACTCAGGAATGGGCATCTGCTGAAGTAGGCCTCCTGACCTCTGGTGCTCATACTTGACCTGCTAGCAGTTAAGACATCTAGCCACATACCCCACTATGTCCTTCTTCATCCACCTCCACCAGAAATGCTTCTTAAAATCACTATACATCTTCGTAGCACCAGGATGAACAAAATACCGCGAACTGTGAGCCTCCTCCAGAATCCTCTCCCTCAGGCCATCAACATTAGGAACACATAAACGGCCCCGAAGTCTCAGAACACCATCCTCGCCAATATTAACCTCCGTGGAACCACCCTGAACCACTGTCTCCCGAAGCTCTGCTAATCACGGATCATCGAACTGTCAGGCATTAATCTCTCCCAATAACGAAGACTGAGCAACCAGATATGCAAGAACTCGGTGAGGCTCTGAAAGGTCTAATCTCACCAGGCGATTAGCCAATGACTGAATGTCCAAGGCTAGAGGTCTCTCCTCTGCTGCAATATAAGCCAAACTACCCATACTCTCCGCCTTCCTACTCAAAGCGTCTGCTACCACATTTGCCTTGCCCGGATAATATAAAATGGTGATGTCATAATCCTTCAGCAACTCAAGTCACCTGCACTACCTCAAATTAAGTTCCCTGTGCTTGAACAAGTACTGCAAGCTGTGGTGGTCTGTATAAACCTCACAAGACACCCCATACAAATAATGCCTCCAAATCTTAAGGGCATGAACAATCGCCGCCAACTCCAAATCAGGCACATGGTAATTATTCTCATGAACCTTCAGCTGGCGCGAAGCATAAGTAATAACTCCCCTTCCTACATCAACACACATCCCAAACCAACGCGTGAAGCGTCGCAATACACCATATACATCCCAGAACTGGAAGGCAATATCAAAACTGGTGCTGAGGTCAATGCTGTGTTGAGCTTCTAAAAGCTTGCCTCACACTCGTCGGACCATCGGAATGGGGCATTCTTCTGAGTCAATCTAGCCAATGGAGTTGAAATAGAAGAGAACCCCTCTACAAATTGGCGATAATAGCCTGCTAGGCCCAAAAAGCTCCTAATCTCTGTAGCTGAAGTAGGATGCGGCCAACTCTGAACTGCCTCAATCTTCTTAGGATCAACCTTGATACCATCTCCGGATACCACATGTCCCAAAAATTCCACTAAATCCAACCAAAACTCACACTTGGAGAACTTAGCATATAGCTTCTGTTCTCGGAAGTCTGGAGTACAACTCTCAAATGCTGCTCGTGCTCTCCCAGGCTACATGAGTAAAACAGAATGTCATCAATCAAGACAATGAAAAAATAATCAATATACGGCCTGGACACCCTATTCATCAAGTCCATAAATACCGTCGGGGCATTAGTCAAGCCAAAGGACATCACCAGGAACTCATAGTGGCCATATCTCGTACGGAAAGCAGTCTTCGGAACATCCGAGTCCAGAATCTTCAGCTGATGATAACCCGATCTCAAATCAATCTTAGAAAACACCCGAGCACCCTGCAACTGGTCAAACAAATCATTGATGCGCGGCAAAGGATACTTGTTCTTAATAGTGACCTTGTTCAACTGGCGGTAATCAATACACATCCGCATAGACCCATCCTTCTTCTTCACAAACAGAACTGAAGCACCCCATGGCGATACACTCGGTCTGATAAACCCCTTAGCCAAAAACTCCTCAAGCTGGTCCTTCAACTCTTTCAACTCCTTCGGAGCCATACGGTACGAGGAATGGAAATAGGATGAGTGCCTAGAGCTACATCAATATAGAAATCAATATCACGATCCGGGGGCATGCCCGGGAGGTTTGAAGGAAATACATCGGCAAACTCTCGAACCATTGGCACTCAATCAATCGTCGGAGACTCGGCGCTGGTGTCCCGCACATAAGCAAGATACGCCAGACAACCCTTCTCGACCATATGTCGAGCATTCAGGAAGGAAATAACCCGACTGGATGCATTAACTGAGGAACCTCTTCACTCCAGCCTAGGAAACTCGATCATGGCTAAGGTAACTCTCTTGGCATGGTAATCTAGCACGACATGGTAGGGAGATAGCAAATCCATGCGTAAAATAAACTCGAAACCAACCATGTCCAGCAACAGAAGGTCCGCTCTAGTCTCGAACCCACAAAAGGTAACCACACAAGACCGATAAATCCGGTCTACCACTACAGAATCGCCCACGGGGGTGGACCCATAAATAGGAGAACCCAAGGACTCACGAGGAACATCCAGAAAATGAGCAAATAAGGCTGAAACATATGAATAGGTGGATCCTGGATCAAATAACACTGATGCCTCTCTACCACATACTGAAATAATACCTGTAATCACAGCATCTGAGGCCACTGCATTTGATCTGGCCGGAATAACATAGAATCGAGCTGGAGCACCGGATGACTGACCTCTGTTGGAATGAATAGGGGCTGACTGAACTCCCCCTATCTTTCCTCTATCTCTAGGACGACCCCTACTGGCTTGTCCTCCACCTCTAGGTGGCCGGACCGTTGGTGCCGGACCCATAGGCTGATAACCCTGATGTACTGCTTTGCCCCGAAGCCTGGGACAAAACCTCTTCATATGACCTGGATCCCCACACTCATAACAACCTCCAGGTGTCATAGCCTGCTGCCCCGAAGAAGAACCCTAGATGGCTGAAGAGCGATGTGTACTCTCTGGCATAACACTGAAGTAGGGACCGAAGGATCCCTGATGACTAGAATAACCACCGGAGGAACTCTAAATAGCTGGAGGGCGGTAGGAATGCTCTGGCATGGCGCTGAAATGAGGCCTCACTGGGATACCTCATGGAGGTGGTGGGGGTGCTGAATATGGGGGCATGGTGGGATGACCTCTACCAAACTGACCTCTGCCCCTAACTTGGGCACCTTCCGAAAAATCTGGCCCTCTTATCCTGTGGCCCCTGCTCCTCGACCGATAACCCTCGATCCTGCGAGCAATCTCCACCACAAGCTGATAAGGAGTCCCCATCTCCACCTCTCAGGCCATGTTGGCCCTAATACCTTGATGTAACCCTACTACAAATCTCCGCACTCTCTCGGCATCAGTGGGTAGTATCATGAGTGCATGGCGAGACAACTTTGAAAATCTAGGCTCATAATCTGTCACTGACATCTGTCCCTGCTCCAGCTGCTCAAACTGATACCGCAGCTCTTCCCTCTTAGAGGGTGGGATATATCGGTCTAGGAATAGCTGAGTGAACTGCCCCCAAGTGATAGGAGGAGAATCTGCCGGCCTGCTGTGGATATAAGACTGCCACCATCTGCGAGCTCTGCCCTCCAACTGAAAGGTAGTGAAGTCCACTCCATGGGACTCTAGTATCCTCATGTTGTGCAGTCTGTCCCTGCACCTGTCAATAAAATGCCGGTCATCCTCGCCTCGCTCACCCCCGAAGACTGGAGGGTGTAATCGAGTCCATCTATGCAATAACTTCTGCGGATCGCCGTCCGCAGCTGGTCTGGGCTCAGGTGCTGCTGCTACAGGCTGGGCCCCGCCCACGGGAAGTGTACCCGGGGTATGATGTACTACTGCTTCCTGACCTACGGCCCGGGCGGTATGGGTTTGAGCACCCCCTCCTGCCTGAGATGTGGCAGGATCCGCTGGAAATAAACCAGCCTGAGACATCGTATCTGTTGATACCCAATTTTTCCTCAAATTATTTGCAAACTCGCATATAAGATTTCTAAATTACTCTTTGTAATAATGAGTATTTTTCCCTATTTTTATTAAATTATTTTCCGATTTATTTTAATATTTCATATTTAAATAATTCATAAACTATGCTATAAATAATGTCAAAATATTTTCCAGCTCAGTATGTTATTTATAATCATTTTTTATCCATTAAAATTGAATTATTTCACAAATTAGCCAATTGGGTTTTATTTAATTTCAATTACAGGAATTTTACAATTATAGCCCAATTGGACATTTTGTATTATTTTTATTCGAAACTTATGCGTTTTTACACCTAATGTTAGTTAATTACTGTGATTTTACCTATTTTTACTCAATTGCGCGTTTATACGATTATTAGCTATTTTTAATTAATTAATTATCTACTTTTACGGGTATTTAACATATAGCCACATCTATTTTAATTTTAGCCACATTTCAACCCAATCTTCAAATCCAATTTACCCAAACCTATAACCCAAATTCGATCCAGCCCAATCCAAAATTTAACCCGCCCCAACCCCCTGATTAAATCTGAGCCGTTGATCAAATGAGATCAACGACCCAGATTGTTCCTTTCTTTTATTAACTCAAACGACCTCATCCGACCCCTCATTCTTTCGAGACCACTCATCTCTCTCTCTCTAGTCTCTTCTAGAGACTTCCGTCTCTTCAGCTCCGATGAACTCTTCGTCTTCTCCGGCCATCCCCCTTGCCGGAGACCTTGAAGCCCTCATCCTCTTGCCTCTCATGGCTCTCCTGTGCCGGTGATGTCGTCCTTAAGGCCCTCAAAGGGCGAGAACCCGTATGCTTGCACCCCTAGTGTCCCTGTTCACCCCAAGCCTCCAAAGCTTGATTCTGAGAGAGGTTGTGACCTCTGAGGCTCAAGCCATGGCTGTTCGAGGTTCTTTTTCGTCCTCTCAGAGGTTTTCTGTGAAACCCTAACATGTGACACTTCTTATTTTCTTAGACCTACACTAGATTCAGGTTTGTTACTAGTATTATTACAGTTTTTCTCAAAGGTTTTCCGTTTTTTAAAAAAGTTTTACTTGGGGTCTCTAAAGTTTTTCGTCGAACGATTTTCTCAAAGTTCCAGTGACTTTTCTCGCATGCTTAAGTGTTTAGCACTTTAAATCATGGCTTGTTGTGTTAAAACTTTAGTTTTTAACACTACTTTAAATCCTTAGTATGTCTGCTCTTTTGATTTGTACGTATGTCTGTTTTCCCATGAATGATTCCCGTTTCTTTGTGATTGCTGCTTCGCTGCTACTGAGTCTTTGATTTTGTCGTTCCTTATACTTGAATCAGTGTTATATTGAATCCCTGAATGATTGTAAGTAGTACTGTATTGATTTCTATATGCTGATACATGAGACCTTTCCTTTATTAGTATCAATTTCGAATCCCTGATTTTTGTGTGGATACTTGTACTGATTTCCGACTACTTCCTTTGTTTTACAACTTTAAATTATTTTATTACCTTATTATGTGATCGACTGCTCTATTAATTTATTGTTACTGTTATTTCTTTAATTAAACCCTAAGTACCTAGCCCTGATTACTTACGCTATACTTAAGGTATTTTGAATGATTTCCTTATGTGAATTGTTTCCTTATTTGCCACTTTTCCCGTTGTCTTTGAAATGTCTTCCTTAATTAAGGGAATACTTGGCTTGACTCTTATTTTTACTAATTCCGAGTTCTTACCAATTACTGAACAACCTGGTTCTTTCCTTATTTGTCCTGAACTGATCCTCTTTGCCTTATTTGACTCCTTACCGTTTGAGTATTGAAATCCCTTGACTTAAGGGAACCGTGTCATTGATTTCCTGACTGATTGATTCTGAGTTATTTGATTACCATGCTATTGTGATTCTTACCATATTTTGCTACTCTTTTTTCAACTATAAATGTTCTAGCTTTTCACAAACACAAAGAGACACACATACTTGTGTTAAAAAACTCTATCTTTCTTATAAAGCTCTTTGCTCTACTACTCTCTTCTTTTGCCCTGGGTTACTGTTAGCCGGCTATAAGCCAAGTCTAACCATTGTGCTCTTTTAATTCTGCTTACTCTTTTCTCACTGGTATGTTCTAATTAATGTTCAAGTTTCAAACCAATGTGTTTCCTACTGTTTCAGTTTATCATATTCCTAATTGTCTTCTACTTGTGCTTCTTCTATTCAACATGCAATTAATCTCTTGTTTATCTATTAGTACTTACCATGCTTTATCTCTCTGAGCCTTACATGCTCTGGTTGAGTCAATAATGCTTATATATGTTCAGGCTATTCCTATATGCATCTATTAGTCTGTTCAATATCATGTTTAGTTTAACTCTACTATCCCCCTGATCCCCTGAACCTCTGTGAGTTATGAAACTGTTAAACAAGTTTTACTTAATCTATGTATCTTCTTCTGCCTATTATGTGACTTATTTGTTCCCAATCCACATTGTCCTTGTATTGCTGAACTTGTTGTGATCTATTCTTCTCTTTTCTTACTACTGTTTTCGAAAGTTGCTCTGTCAAAATAACTCTTTAGTTTATGAAGTCTTTCAAAAACTCTTTTTCTCTTTTAAATACACTCCTAGAACTTCTCACTACTCCTTGAAACTTAGGTTCTACCCCCTCATTGTAAGCATTGCTTAGGGAATCTTGAGTTCCCTCTGAACTTTGACACACTGAGGCTGGTAATTCCACATTGCACATGCTTCAAATATTGGCAACTATGTCTGGGTGTTGGTATTGTCCAGGGACCCACGAGGTTCTTAGGGAGCTTTGCCGCACCCGGACCATGAAAGGTTTTGAAACCCGAAAGGATTGAGGTTGGGAGATATGGGTCGGATTGAAGGCTCCCTATAGAATTAACTTCTTATTTTCCTTTAAGTGATGTAATTTATTATTCTTGGTTTGTAATAATTTGTAAACGAATAATTGGGGCTGGATAGTGGATATAGGAAGGGTTTATGCATGTTTAGTATAGTAACGGGTAGAAATCATGATTATAGGATTTATTTCCCTATGTGTGCAATAGTATCCTGTTCAGGACATGCATATCATGCAATAGAAATCATGTCTAGGTTCTTTATTTCAGCATGTCTATTATGTTCCTGTCATTTTATAAGCCCTGTTCATGGTTAATAACTACAATAAGTGATATAATGTACGGCTGCTGCATTTCCATAAGCATTACATTTAGAAACCATGTCTTTAGGTATCCTTGTGTGCATTAGATATCATGTTCTTTAGGACCTTACCTTTTAGCATGTTTGTTTCAAGTTATATTTTGCTGAACACCTAGTTAGCGTGTATCTAATCTGATAATCTTGCTAAAATGTGGTTAAATGGTTTAAAACGCTTATGCAAGTATATCATCCTGCATATCTTTAAAATTAGAACTAAAGTCTGCATGTTCAACTTCAAAATAGGCAATGTATACGCCCGCCTAGGCAAACCTTAGGCCCAGTACTTATTAAAACCCAATCAATCGTTTTGTGTCCTGTTTGTGTTAAAAAATGATCTGTAAAACTAATCAGTCTCTTCTGGAAACCTGAGAACCTCGTTGTGTGTCATTATGTTCACTCCTGCTTGCCCATCAATTAATATATTTTCGAAACAAATTCTCCCTTTCACAAGATCACTCTGTTTTGTTTGAATCCTTGCTCTATTTTAAAATTATTGGTTCTTGAAGTTGTGCATTCACTCTCTTTTACTGAAAACTACTGGTTCTTGCTTTATTTTCAAGTTATTGGATTTCCCAGTAAGTCCCTCCTGTTCGAAGTTACTCTGCTTTATTTAAAAAAATCTTGCTTTACTTCTGATTACTGGTTTTCTAAATATTATTCATCCATTTTTACTGAAAACTTCATCAAAACTGCTGTGCACTTTTAAATCCTGCTACTGTCTTTAAATTACTGGATTTCTAATCAATTCCTCTTCTTTAAAGTGCTATGTTTTAACTGAACTTCCTGCTTTATTACTGAGTTTCCAAAAACCAAAACCGCTGAAACCTACTGTTTTCCAACTCAAAACCTCTGTTTTAAATCCTGATTTTGGACTTTGATTGTGTTTGAGACGTGCTATCTATGTGTGTACCTGTGGAGGGATATGGGAGCCTCGTATCTGCCCTTATGTGTTCCCCATATCTGTAGTCCTATTTGTTTTACATGTCGCTTAGAATTTTATCCTTTTAAACTTAGGGATTTAGCCTAGTACTCACCTTGTAGGATTAGTAGTCCTAAATACGCTCCAGGACTTATAGAATGGGACGGGTAATAGCACGCAATAAGCTTCGTGAACGACACACGCGTTTTAAATACCTTAACGGGGTGGGAAGGGTAGAATATGGATATGATGACCGGTGCGCTAATACAACGTGTAGCCCCTCTTCGAGGCGTGACATACCAGGTATTGCATTGATGTGATCCATATTGATTTAAAACCTAGGACATTTTCATTCAATGATTTTACTTTACTATTCTTTAAAATTCTTTTGACAATTTCAGCATTTACTTGAAATCCCCTCTTACGTGAGCCTTGCTTGTCATTTGTTTACTGTCCAAATTCACAAAACTACTTGGCTGGGACCCACAGTTGTGGATATTGAGGGGTTCCTAACACCTTCCCCTTGGGATAACTTCAAGCCCTTACCCAATATCTGGTAATGCAAACTAGTTTATGAGTTAATCATTCTAGGTGCTCTAACGCACCATAAAATCATTAGGTGGCGACTCTTCCTTAAACCTCTTACTTTAAGGAGTTGTCCAAAATTTCATAAACCCGATATCTCCGTACCTAACCCGTGTGGAGGGAAGAAAAAGGGGCGCGACAGTATCCATTAACCGCATCATACGACCCATGACCTCCTGGAAGCCTGGTGCCGTTATAAAGTCCACTGGAGCAGGATCTGCTGGGGGCACCTTGACCTGCTCCTCTATGATGGGGTCCTCCACTGGTGGTGCAACTGGAATAGCTCTAGGACGCCCTCGTCCCCTATCTCGGGTCGGTGCCCTCGGCCTCAGACAGCGGGGGTAGAGGCATCTCTCGCGTCTAGAACGTTAGCTGCGTGCGTCCTCACCATCTGTGACAGAATATAAGAATGAGATTTAATACACCATCGACTGCACGATAGAATATGAAAAAAAGAGAGGTTTCCTAACACCCTATAGCCTCCCGAAGATAAATACAGACTTCTCCGTATCGATCCACAAGACTCTATTAGGTTTGCTTGTGACTTATGAGACCTACGTGAACCTAGAACTCTGATACCATGTTGTCATGACCCGAAATCCTAACTCAAGCCGTGATGGCGCCCGACACCGGGGTCAGGCAAGCCAACACTTGAATTTATAGTGAATTTCCTTTATTTGACAAAACTTTACAATACTTGCTACATTTAAGATTTTAACATTAAGTGGAAATAGTTAAATTAACCAACTTAAGAAAAAGTAACCATAAAGGATCCTGAACCAACACACACACACACACACACACACACACACACACACACACACACACACACACATATATATATATATATATATATATATACAGTCCCAAAATACGAAATGTCTACTACGTGTGTGCCAGGAACTAGTGTCACGAGTTCTACGGGGATACTAATAGAATATACAAAAGATAAAATAGAACTGTCCCACTGTCTGGAAGTAATAGACGGGAAATAACAAAAGAAAACTCCATAGTGCTGCCGGGGATTGCCAGGAGAAGCAGCTCACCGTGAAGTCAGGTCCAACTATAATCAGAATCGAGCTCCGGTCTGATAACCAGATGCACCAAACTCAGAACCTGTACAATTAATTACAGAAGCGTAGCATGAGTACATAAATAAATATGTACCCAGTGAGTATCCAGTCTTATCTCGAAGAAGTAGTGACGAGAGGTCGACTTGACACTTACTAGGGTCCAACAATATAATTTAACAGGATATGATAAAAGAAATAGGCATACAAGGATGATAAAGCAGTAAACATTAAAGGCAACTGCAAATCAAATAAATATTGGAAGTAACTAAACAATTACCACTTCATTTCGCCCCCCAAATATCTATCAATTCAATACCTATGAAATCATTAACAATTTAGCATGCGCATACGGGATAAGGACAACCGTCCTGAGCCATCATAATAACCATATCTGTGCACTGCCGAGGGTCGAACGACCCGAACTACAATTGTATCTTTCAATCCGCCGTGGCGTACGCCCGCTCCCATGAGAGTGGGGGAAATAACACTCCGCTCGCGGAATGTAAATTGCGAAGCGGTCACATGAACATACAATATCTTCTTAATTTACTTTTCAGAGGGTATTCCTTTAATTTACCAAATTCCATGATCTCAGGGAAACGAGCTGCATATAATATGAATTCATTAAGCACATTATTCATTTCGAGGAAGAACACAAGGCATGATCTGGGCCTAACTACCCGAACATAACAATAATAGTCGCTACGTACGGACTCTCATTACCTTGTACGTACGTAGTCCCCGCAAACATTAACACATAGTCATTTAATTCACCTATGGGTACAATTCCCTTTTACAAGGTTAGAAAGGAGACTCACCTCGTGTCGAACCTACTTTTCAGGTCAAGAATGCGCCTGAAACTCCAAACTCGTCTCCCAAGAACTCGAAACAAGCCACAAGTTACTTAATTATATCAATAAATGCTAAACGAATCAATTCTAATGCATGGAAGTGAGTTTTCTAATTTTTCCCCCAAAAGTTAAAAATCGAACCCGGGCTCGCTCGGTCCAAACCCGAAGTTCGGACCAGAACCCGATTACCCATTCGATTTCGAGCCTGGATATATAAATGATTTTTTAATCCGACCTCAATTTGAGGTCTAAATCCCCAAATTTCAATATTCTTAGGTTTTACCCAAATTTCCCAATTCCACCATGAAAACCCCAGATTCTAGGATGAAATCTTGTAAAAAGAAGTTAATGAGTGAAGAAAATGAGTTAGAAATCACTTACAAACGTTTTGGAGAAGAAAGAATGTTTGAAAAATCGCCTCTTATATTTTTTTGGGTTTTGAAAAATGAAAAATAACTGAAAATCCCACTTATTTATACCCCTCTCAGGACCCCACCGCGGTCCGCACAAAAACGACCGCGGCCGCGAAGGTCTAACGCGGACCACACCAGGACGACCGCGGTCGCGAAGCTCCACCGCGGACCGCGCAAAGGCGACTGCGAACCGCACTTGCGGGTTTAGAGATTTGGAATTCTCTGAACCTGCAACAACCCTGATCTATGCCTAGCACACCCCGAGACCTACCCGAAACTCACCCGATCCCTCGAAACTCCAAACCAAAAGCGCACACAACCTCAAAAATATCCTACGGACTTATTCGTGTAATCAAATCACCAAAATAACATCGTAACATAGAATTAAACCTCAAAATCAATGAAATTTCTCACAACTTCTTTAAACCTCAACTTTTGCATTATAGGTCCGAATCACGTCAAATGGATTCCGTTTCTTACCCAATCATAGACGTAATTTCACTGATCATCATAGCTTGCACTATCTGCTAAGGCAGAAGGACTTGGATTTACGTAAGAGGAGGTGGTTAGATCTTCTCAAGGACTATGACTTAACTATTTTGTATCACCCGGGAAAGGCCAACGTAGTGGTTGATGCCTTGAGTCACAGAGCCGAGAGTTTGGGGAGTCTAGCATACCTTTCAGCAGCAGAGCGAGCGTTAGCACTTGATGTTCAGGCTTTAGCGGGCCAGTTGATGAGATTGGATTTTTCAGACCCTCCACGGGTATTAGCTAGCATGGCTTCCCGGTCTTCTCATTATGATCAGATTAGAGCTCGGAAGTATGATGATCCACATTTGTTAGTACTTCAGGATAAGGTCTGTCGAGATGATGCCAGGGATGTGACTATTGGTGATGATAGTGTTATGAGGATACAGGTCCGTATTTGCGTGCCCAATGTGGAAGGGATTCGAGAGTTGATATTAGCAAAGGCTCACAGTTCACAGTATTCTATTCATCCGGGTGCCGCGAAGATGTATCAGGATATGAGATAGCAGTATTGGTGGAGGCGGATGAAGAGAGATATTGTTGAGAATGTAGCACGGTGTCTCAACTGCCAGCAGGTCAAGTATAAGCACCAGAGACCAGGTGGTTTGCTTCGGAGGTTAGATATTCCGGAGTGGAAGTGGGAGCGGATTACTATGGACTTTGTAGTTGGGCTTCCACGGACTTCGAAGGGTTTTGATTCTATTTGGGTCATTGTGGATAGATTGACCAAGTCCGCGCATTTCATTCCTGTCAGTACTACTTATATTTCAGAGCGGTTAGCTGGTATTTACATTAAGGAGATTGTCCGGTTGCATGGAGTTTCAGTCTCTATTTCTGATAGAGGCACTCAGTTCACATCTCAGTTTTGGAGGGCCGTACAGAGAGGTATGGGTATTGATGTAGAGTTGAGCACCGCATTTCATCCGCAGACCGACGGGCAGTCGGAACGGACTATTTTGATTTTGGAGGATATGTTACGGGCTTGTGTGATTGATTTTTGTGGTTCATGGGATCAGTGTCCGCCACTAGTGGAGTTTGCATATAATAACAACTACCAGTGCAGTATTCAGATGGCCCCGTATGAGGCTTTATATGGTAGGATGTGTAGATCTCCGGTTGGTTGGTTCGAGCATGGTGAGGCTAGGCTATTGGGCACATATTTGATTCAGGATGCGTTGGAGAATGTGAAGTTGATTCAGGAGCGACTTTGCACTGCGCAGTCTAGGCAGAAGAGTTATACGGACCGTAAGGTCCGGGATGTGTCATTTATGGTAGGTGACAAGGTAGTGTTGAATGTATTACCTATGAAGGGTGTTATAATGTTTGGGAAGAGAGAAAAGCTGAGTCCTCGGTTTATTGGTCCTTTTGAGGTGCTTCAGAAGGTTGGAGAGGTGGCTTATATACTTTCCTTGCCACCCATCTTGTCGAGTGTTCATCCGGAATTTCATGTGTCGATGCTATGGAAATATTTTGGTGACCCGTCTCATGTGTTAGACTTCAGCATAGTTCATCTCGAAGGTGATATGTCATAAGAGGTTGAGCTAGTAGCTATTTTAGCTCGCGATGTCAGAAAGTTGAGGTCCAAGGATATCGCTTCAGTAAATGTGCAGTGGAGAGGTCAGCCAGTGGAGGAGGCTACTTGGGAGACAGAGCGGGAGATGTTGAGTAAATATCCTCATTTTTTGAGACTGCAGGTATGTTTCTAGACCTGTTCGAGGACGAACGTTTGTTTAAGAGGTGGAGAATGTAACGACCCGGTCATTACGTAGAACCTGCATTATAATTACTGTTATTGACTAGTTATAGGATGGTTATACTGTTATTGATGTGTTAGAGTTGGTAGCCTT
>ML292105.1:0-13157 GCA_005239495.1 Nicotiana undulata
TGACTAAGTTCTAGGGTCATTTGCATAACATGATTGTCACTGATATTCTCGGTTTTTTCTGAAACATTCATTATCCGAATTGTTATTTACGGAGGTTGAGTTCGTCACTACCTCCTCAGACCGTAGGTTGTTTTCGTTACTTACCTGCACACTGTGTGTGCAGATCCAGGTGCACCGAGATTTGGCGCGGATCGGTGATAGCAGCTTATCTCTCAGAGCCGACGAGGTAGCAGCTGGCGTTCGCTGTCCCGTCCCTCTTTTCCTTATTTTCCCTCCTGTATTAGAAATGTGAAACTTTAAACTTCAGCATTATTTCTCAGTTGTATTGATGTTAGTAGCTCATGACTGCGTGACTCCAGATCCTAGATTGATTGTTGGAGCTTATTTCTTATGTTAGATTGTTTTAAATGATTAAAAATTTCCGTATATCTATGAGTTGAGCCAATAATGAGTAAATTTCTCTAGTAAATGAATTGAGTATTGTTGTAACGGTTGGCTAGCCTGGTTCCACGACAGGCGCCATCACAACCCGGAAACGGGTCGTGACAGTAAGTTATATATCTGTGTAGGTTTGGCTATAGTTGTCCCTTGCCGGGACGGTATTACCCTCGTTGATTATTTCTGTGTACTTAAGGTTTCTTATTGTTGATTTTCTTGTCAATTGTTGTTTTATGTTGATTATTTATGCACGAGGGGACATTTCGTGCCGTGTTGTTGATTATTTATGCACGGGACATTCCGTGCCGTGTTTTGTGATATTATAGCACGAGGGGACATGCCGTGCCGTTTCTATTTACTTATTTGTTTAGAGTTTTTAATTCTTGCTGTTATTTAATTATTTCTGTTGTTGTCATGTTCCGTCATTTCAGTATTTTGTTACCCCTTTCCCCAGCATGTTTCCCCGTATTGTACTTAAATGTTTACTTCCTGCCATTTTATCTGCTATATATTATTGAACTGCACAGGTATTTGTTATTCGTCGTGTCCTAGCCTCGTTACTACTTCGCCGAGGTTAGGCCCGGAACTTACTCAGTACATGGGGTCGGTTGTACTGATGCTACACTTGCACTTGTTTATGTTGTGCAGATTGCGGTACCGGATCCAGTGGACACTGATCGAGGGAGTATCCTTCAGTCCACAAGCGACACTGAGGTAGTCCTGTAGGCGTCCGCAGGCATTGGTGTCTCCTTTTATCTTATTCCCTTTTCTGTCTTTTCTTTGTAGTTCTGAGATAGTTGTATTTGCTCATTCAGACCGTTGTTTTTAGTATTCTTAGACAGCTCGTGAATTTGTGATACCAGTTATGGGTTTACTAAGGATTTTTTAATATCAAATACTTAAGTTGTTGTATTTCATAGCTTCTGTACTCTTATTCAAACTTGTTCTCGTTTATCGCTTTTCTTTTAAATGCCTAATAATAAGGAGAGAAGTTATATTAACTGGAACGTTGGCTTGTCTAGCGGGTTCAACGTTAGACGCCATCACGATCCTGACAGTGGGATTTCGGGTCGTGACATATATGATTATGGTCAAACATATGTTGTAGTAAACCTGAAGTTTACTAATACAAATGGCTATCATATTAAGACTAAAAATGGCTGGAAGATTGAATAAATCTTCATGTTTCCACAATTATAGGGGGTAAAGTAATATATATGTGAGAAGTTACCCGCCTTATTCTTCAATTTGTACTACAACATGTATCACGGTAAACCAGAAGTTTACTAATGCAAAAGCCATCACAGTAAACCAGAAGTTGTACCGAGGCAAAAGTAGCTACGGTAAACCAGAAATTTGCTAATACAAAAGTAGCCACAGTAAATCAGAAGTTTACTAATGCAAAAGATTATGTCATAGTAAACCAGAAGTTTACTAAGAGATAGCACATTCCATGATAAACTTGAAGTTTTTATTTGCCATTTTTCAATGAGCTATTTGAGAATTCAGATAAGCATATACTGAAGAACTGGAAGATTCTTCAAGAATTCTCTTGTGTTGCTTGTTCTCATAATAAATTGATTATACCAGCTAAAGTTGGGACTAAGACCCTAATATGAAATATATAAAAGGTGAATATGGGCCCATTCACCTATCATGTGAACCACTTATAGATGCATATATAAGATGGTTACATGTATGTTTATTGTCAACCTGCAGTTTGGCATTTGACATTGCTTTTATTAATTAAGAGCATAATTTTCAGATTAAGAAATCAAGATAGTTCATATTGATGATGTTGGTTTATATCCAAGATAGTTTAGCATTGAATACCTCTTATTAAAGGCTAAACTATTGCTTATGAGAACAAAGCTTCATGTGTTGGTCTAAGATTTTCTAAATTGCATACAGCAACACTTGTATGCATCATACCAAAAATATATGACAAGTCTTCCTCCTAACAATTGGTTTAGGATCAGAAACCAAATATTTTTACTATCTAATAACTTTTGATGTGTGGTACATGGTTAATTTCTCTACCACAATGCACAAAGATATGTTTTCCAAAGAAGATTGGGGATATATGTTAGTTTTTCTAACATTTGGGGGATGGAATGAACAACTGAAAAATATGCTATATGAATCGAATTATCATCCTCACTCAGAAGATAATTCAGGTCAATTGCCAGAAGCATTTGCTAATCCAAAATTAAATATCATATTTCAACTGCAAATGCTCCTATTAAAATTAAAGTCCCTGAAGGATGGAGTTTACTGTACGCATGAAGCGTGGTAGACCAATCAGTTCCAAAGGTAACAATCCTTGTAAATTATAGGAGCAAATGATCATAATAAGGAGGAAATGGGCTCTAGAAGAGCTCACGACATAACATTTCATGAAACTCCAGAAGAAGTTCAGGTACCTGAAAATAAAGAAAGTGATGAGATCTCAACAAGTTATGTCGCTTGCGAACCGATACAAAATGATCGTCGACGATATATTTGATTCAATATAGTGCACAATATTGTAAAAGATTGTGAGGATCGGACCTGCAGTCCAGACAGACACCTGAAGATGTCATGTCATTCAAATGCAAGTCATAACCTATATGACTCATTTGATTAAATCTATATGAAGATCCCTGAAGGATTTAAAATGCTTGAAGCATGTAATTCAGAGTCTCGAGAAATGCACTCGATTAGATTACAAAGGTCTTTGTACGGTTTAATGGAATGTGGGCGCATGTGGTATAATCGCCTCAGTGAATAATTGCTGAAAGAAGGTTACGTAAGTGATGTTACTTGTCCATGTATTTTTATAATGAAAATGTCATTAGAATTTGTTATACTTGTTGTTTATGTTGCTGAAATAAATCTTGTTGGAACTCTAGAAGAGCTCCAAAATGCAATTGAAGATCTTAAGAAAGCATTTGAGATAAAAGATCTTGGAAACACAAAACTTGTCTTAGTCTGCAAATTGAACATTTAGCATACGGGATCTTTATCCATCAATCTGCCTATACAGAAAGGGCCTTAAAACCCTTTTACATGGACAAAGCGCACCTATTGAGTACACCAATGATTGTTCGATCAGTTGAAGTGAATAAGGATTTGTTTCGACCTCCAGAAAAGGATGAGGAACTCCTTGGTCCTGAAATACTCTATCTCAGTGCAATTGGCGCACCTATGTATCTTGTTAATGCTAACAAAGGTGGTGCAGATCGTATTGGTTATGCAGATGCAGGTTATTTATCTGATCCCCTTAAAGCTCGATCTCAAACCGAGTACGTGTTTATATGTGGAAGTACTGTCATATCATGGAGCTCCACAAAGCAATCTATTGTTGCTACTTCTTCAAATCATGCTGAGATAATAGTTATTCATGAAGCAAGTAGAAAATGCGTATGGTTGAGACCAGTGATTCATTTTATTCAAGGAAAATATGGTTTGGAATGTGATAAAGGGTCCACAATTTTATACGAAGATAATGATGCATGCATAGCCCAAGTGAAGGGAGGATTTATAAAAGGAGATAGAACGAAGCACAATTCACCAAAATTATTCTACACACACGATCTTCAGAAAAATGGTGACATTGATGTGCAACAAGTTCGTTCAAGTGACAATCCGGCAGATTTGTTCACTAAATCTTTGCCAAATTCAACTTTTGAGAAGATGTTATGCAATATTGGAATGTGAAGACTCAAATATTTGAAACAAGGTTTTCATCAGGGGGAGTGAAATACGCGTTGCACTCTTTTTCCCATGGGGTTTTTCTTGTAAGGTTTTTAATGAGGCAGCTGGAAATGCGTATTACTAAATATGTGTACTCTTTTTCCTTCACTAGGATTTTTTCCACTGGGTTTTTCCTAGTAAGGTTTTAACGAGGCACATTATCTTTAATGAACATCCAAGGGGGAGTGTTATGAAACTATTATTTGTGGATGTCCATTTATTACTCTGCTATAGATAATCTTCTTGAAGAAGATTATCCATTTAGTACTCTGTTGAAGTTTATCTACAAGCAGCTGATGCAGGCAAGTTGCAAGCAGCTCAATGAAATGATTTGCAACAACTTCTTATTAAACAGGCAGGTTGCGAGCAGCTCATGCAGACAACTTACAAGCAGCTGAAGAAAGTCTCGCAGCTGCTTCCTGAAAAGCCTCGCAGCTGCTTTCTTTCTTCTATAAATAGATGAGTTTTCAGTTCATTATGTACATCAGTTTGAAAGTTGGATAAGACATCAATCTCTCTCTATACTTGTCTTTGATTTATTTCTTTACACTTGTTATTTTATAACAATGGCTTTTTTTTATAAAAATATTTAAGAAAATATTAACCATCTTTATTTCTTACATAAATGGAAGATTTTTTCTTGCTTGTCCAACTCATAGCAGTAGCTTGGCCCAAAATTAATGGTAGCTAAGCCTCGAGTGTGGTGACTCAACAAGGTACAATGTATTTTATGTGATGCTACATGTATCTTCTGCCTATCAAGATAAATTATCTTATGTCTAAATTAAATTAGTTCTAATTTTATTTTTATTTATTCAACATCAGCTGAAAATTAAATAAATATAATTAGATAAATATAATCAGTGATGATTTGTATAACCAATCGGACTTGTTTGAGATTAGGACAGAATTATTATATCTAGATTAGATTAACCATTCTGGATGCCAGATTATTAAATTTCCTTTTAAAGGGAAGATAAAGTAAGGGAAACCCATTTTCCTTATTTTAAACCATTTCCCTTATTTTGATTTGATTTAAGTAGAAAAACATTAGTACTATTTCAATTTTTATGCAGCCATACAAAACCCTACTAATTTCTCTAGTTTAAAAATAATACTAATTAGTCTCTTTCCCATCCAGATCATCCAATAAGTAATTTTTTTTCTTTCTTTTTTGTTTTGGAATAAGTAATCTCACTAAACAAACACGTAATTCCCTACAGAATAATTCTTTTTTTATTGTTACCATCTTCTTTAACCCTATATTTTTTATTTCATCCAAAATTGCATACAGATTTAGACCAGGAACCATTTAATTTTTCTCTGTTATAACCAAAATTATGAGTTGATTATTGTATTGGCATGAATGCTACGTATTTTACTGCTTATGTACTGAAGATGTATTTAGGTTTGGTTTTTATTGTATTTGATGTTAATAGGTGAGGTTACTTTCGCAACCACAACTGCGAGCAAAGTATATGTAAATCTTGAAATAGATTACATACTTACCGAAAGCTTTAATGTCAATAGCATTCCCATAGAAGAAGAGATGTTTCTCAACACGATGACCATTAAATGAGTTGTTGGAGTCTGAGTGCAGCGCCGAAATACGAGTGATTTCCATATTCCTGCTTCTTTATAAAAACACCCAATTCCTCAACATGCTTATACTATATAATTGGAGTTTTTTATATGTTAGGAATACACTGTGATTGTGAGGGGCAACATTACGAAAATAGACAACTATTTTGATTGGTACAGTATTATATTTCATGCAACTCGTGCTCGAAGAAAATTGTACTTGCAAACCGTGTCTATACATGCCACATTTGCGCTAAAGAATGCAAGTTTACTTTGATGAAGTAAGGAAACAAGTAATAATGTACATGTGATCTATAATGCCGTTCATTCTAACTTTTTCTGTAACTTTAGGTGCAAAATACATGTCAAAGTTAGGGACTAGTGAGACTAATTTGGTCCTATTGAATGCAATTGTTGAGAAATGTAACTACCCGGCCGGTCATTCCGTAAGATTTACCCTGTTTCCCATGTTTCAGCTTTGTCATATGTTATTTAACCTAATTATGATGTGTTGGGTCAGTTGGTTCGGGTTCGGAGTGGTCGTGGTGAGAATTGAGACACATAGTCTCCTAAATGAGCTTAAAAGTTAGAAAAGTCAACCGGGAGTTGACCTATAGGTAAACGACCTCGGAATGTGGATTTTATAGCTCGGATAGCTTCGTTAGGTGATTTGGAACTTAGGAGTGTGATCGAAATGTGATTTGGAGGTCCAGAGTAGAATTAGCTTTGAATTGGCGAAATTGAGTTTTTGGCGATTTCCGGTCGGCAGTAGAAATTTAGCTATTGGGGTCGGAATGGAATTTCGGAAGTTGGAGCAGGTTCGTAGGGTCATTTTGGATGTGTGTGAAAATTTTCAGGTCAATCGGACATGTTTTGGATGGTTTCGGCATCTTTGGCGAAATTTAGAAATTTCTAAGTTCATATGCTTGAATCCACGATGAATTTAGTCTTTTGATGTTATTTTGGGTGTTCTGAGGGTGTGACTAAGTCCGGGTGATCATTTATGACTTGTTTGTATTTTTGGTTGGGGTCCCGAGGGGCTCGAGATGATTTCAGATAGGCATCAGAAGGTTTAAAGTTGGAAAAATACAGCAAAAAAACTGTTGGTGCTCAACTGCTGGTGTGGTCGCACCTGCGGAGGGGAACCGCAGGTGCGAGGCCCGCAGGTGTGATGGGCCAAGCGTAGGTGCGGAAATGGAAGGCTGGTGAAAGGGTCACAGGTGCGAATGTTTGGTCGCACCTGCGGAAGCGCAGGTGCGGAGCGGAAAAATGCCCCTTTAAGTGGAATGCGCAGGTGCGAGAAAAGGACCGCATGTGCGGTCATCGATGGGCAGATCATATAAATAGGACCCTTAGCGATTTTTGGGTCATTCTTCCACCATTTTTGCTCGGGTTTGAAGATTTTTGAAGGGTTTTTGAAGAGAAATTTGAGGGTTCTTCGTGGAGGTAAGACTATTGGACTTAAAACTCGTTTATATGTGATTAATAGACTGATTAATGGTGATATTAGTACCAAAATTGGGTAATTAGGGCTTGTAATTAGAGACATTAAAATGGGAATTTGAGGAGTCATTTGAAGCCCGATTTTGATGTTCTTGGTATGTATAGACTCGTGGGAGGACGAGGATTCTTGTGATGTAAATTTTATCGGATTCCGAGACGTGGTCCCAAGGGTCGGGTTTGGCCAATTTCGGGATTTTGGGTAATTTTTTATAATTTTCGAATGAGTTTCGTTCCTCGGCATATTATAATGATATAAATATGATGTTTGGTAGATTTGGAGCACTCAGAGGCCGAGTATAGAGGCAAAGGCAATGTGGGCTAGGATTTTAGCCGGTTTTGAGGTAAGTAATGTTTCCAAACTTGGTTATGAGGGTTCGAAACCCCGAACTATATGATATATGACTATAATTAAGGTGACGCACATGCCAAGTGACGGGCGTGCTGGAGTGCACCGAGTAATTTGTGGTCTGGCTCATCCCATGGCACCGTCTAGTAACTATTACTGATTAATACCCGCATTTCTATTAATATGGTAAATTTGAACATGTTAGAACTCATGTTAAGTATAAATGCAAAGGCTTCACGCTGAAATGCTGAGACCCAAGTGGTCGTATATTACTGTCTCATTTTGTGATTAGTTGATTTCTTATACTCAGTCCTATCATAGCATATCATTTCATGCCTCGGTCTCGGTATTGTTAATTACATGCATATTTATCATTGTTCGGGTTGATTTATGCATTTGTGATCTATGTGAGCGAGACTGGAGAGTAATGACTGAGTGAGGCCGAGATCCTGTTGTTGAGACAGTTATGACATCGGACCACACACCGCAGCGATACTTTAACCATGCCTTCATTGGCTTGATATAGCGCTTGGGCCAATAGGGTCCCTCCGGAGTCTTTACACCCCCAGTGAGCACATTGATATTGAGGTATGGATCTTCCCTGAACATGGACCTTGTCCGAAGTTGATGTTATGTGAGGGATGGATCGTCCCCGGACATGGATCTTGTCCGAGTGTTGTGTTCCTGAGATGGATCTTCTCCGTGGGGATGGATTGGCCTTTTCCTCAGTACCGAGTGATTTCGGTCACCGATGATTATGTACGTTCCGGGATGGACTTTCCCTGGGTCTGAGAGCCATATACGGTACTGAGTGGACTGCTGAGTGAGGGTTGTGAGCACTATGTGCATTTTCACACAGATTTCATATATTTATATGATGGCATGTAGAGTAGAATGGGCATACTTGGCATATCTTATTCATTTTTTTGATAAACTGTTAGCATATCTAATTTCTGCACGTTGTCTATTATAAACTCTAAGGTTCGTCACTACCTCTCAGCCCATAGTTTGGGTTCGTTACTTCTGAGTTGGTGTACTCACGTTACCCCCTGCACCTTGTGTGCAAATCCAGGTACATCAGGACCCGGTAGTGGTTGCTGAGCAGCGGTCAGAGTTTCATCGGAGTCGTCGAGGTAGCAGCTGGCGATCGCGACCTCGTCTTCTCCTTCTTTATCTTCCTGTTGTACTTTTATTATTACAGACTATGTTGTCTATTTCCTATTTTGACATTTTTATATTGTAGTAGCTCGTGACTGAGTGACACTAGATTGGGGAATGGATTTTGGATTGTTCTTTAATGCTGTTTGACTTTTCAAATGGATTATTACCAATATTTTGCTTCTAAATTTACAAATTGTCTGAAAAATAAACTTGGATTCAACGAAGTGTGTGGCTTGCCTGATTCCACGACAGGCGCCATCACGGTTAAGTATTTGAGGTCGTGACAAGAAACTCCTTGATGTATCCACTCACAAGTTGTTCAATAGGCTGCCGTCGGATAGCAATGATGTACCACAAATTCAAAGCCTTTGTGGAAAAGATTTTGTTTTCAAGCAATTAAACAATTACAATCTTAAGGAAGGGCTTGAAACTTTTACAATATCAAAATTGTTCATTCCTACTAATATGGGTGCCAAGATCTAGTGTCCCAAGTGTGTGGGCAACAAGTAGAATGTATAAAAAGTTGACTATCCTAATGTCTGAGATAGAATTGACAGATAAAAAATAAAAAAAAAGAATCTCTAGCAATGCTGTTGAACGGCTCGGGAAGGGGGCAACTCACCCTGAAGTCTCGAACAGATATCAAGTTTGCGCGTCGGGTGCGTAGCTAGATGCACCAGCCTCATATCATGTACAATTAAGTACAGTAGCGTAGTATGAATACATTAACAATATGTACCCAGTAAGTATCCAGTATAACCTCGAAGAAGTAGTACCGAGGGATCGACTTGACACTCACTAGGGCTAACAATAATATATTAAAATGTTATACTAAGCATGAATTTGCATGAAAAATACTAAAAACTCATAAACAGGAAGATATAAGTCCTTCTTTCACAACTATAATTGTTAATATCGAGAATATCATGCGACGGTAACATTTCAAGGCATTTAAGCAATAACAATCATAAGATGTACCAAAGAAATTATCAAGCACAAGTTACGCCGAGTTCGTACTTCCCGATCCAACATAATATTAAACTGTGCATTGTCGGAGGGTCGAACGACGAACCATAGATTTATATATTAACCTGCCGAGGCGATCGGGCCGCATGAGAGTTGTGGAAATAGTTATCTCGCTCGCAGAATATATTTGCGACGCGGTTACATATAAATATAACATAGCTTTTCTCAATTCTTTTCAAAATAATAATTTAATTGGAACCTTTGAAATACTTAAAATCTTGAATTTAGTTCTTATCCAATACAAACAACATATATGATCAGTTAACGGTGTCCACAAATTATGGTGTAAGCCTAAGGCTACCTGGACATAACAAGAATAGTAGCTACGTACGGACTCTCGTCACTTCGTGCGTACGTAGCCCCACAAGTAATCACATATTAGTTAAGTTCACCTATGGAGAAATTTCCTCTTATAAGGTCAAAAAAGAGACTTACCTCGTCTCAAAGCTTACTTCTCACTTCAAGAATGCGCTCAAACCTCCAAACTTTGCGCCAAACGATTCCAAAATAGTCAAACATTACATAACTAATTAATCTAAGCTCAAAAGTTCACATCTTCACTATAAAAATTATTTCCCAACCCAAATTGCAAGATTCCTAAAATTCACCCCCAGACCCACACGCCCGGACACCGGAAAATTTCGAAGAAAGTTGTTACCCATAACCTTAAGAGCATAATATATGATTTTCACTAAGTTTCATGGTCAATTTTGTGGCAAAATCTCATTTTGATCAAACCCTAGGTTCTTCATCTAAACCCATGATTTCTACTAGTTTTCATGTAAAATTCTACCCTATGTATTAAGGTCNTTCCAAACTCTCCCAAATCTCGAACCAACCATCCCCTCAAGTCACAAATCAGTAAGAGCAAGTACGGGAAGTCTTATTTAGGGCTACGTGGTTCTAGAATTTACTTGCACCATTGTGAATATGATTTTTTTTTACGTATGCAGGGGAAAAACAAAGTGGAGTGTAACATTAAACCAAGAAAACCAAAGGCATAAGGATTTATTGAAATAAAGGTAATTTTCTTTACTATTTTATATAGGGAGCTTCCATCTACTAAATAAATTAACCTATTTTATAGGTATGTAAATTAAGTTTAATCTGAAAACTTACCAGGACTTTGGCAGTGTCTCATTGGAGAGCTTGGAAGACTCTCAGGAAGATCCACACGTCGATGATTGTGTTAAGAGCATGAAGATAAGAACATCAAGAGATATTAGGAAGAAAAAAAAAGTTAATCGTATATGAAGATGAAGATAGTGAAATCTAAAAGTAGATTGTCTACTGTTGGTTCTGGAACTTTTAAAGTATTACTTGCTCAATCCAATATTTGGATGTGCGACATTCATGTTTAGGACAAGGATTGGTTTGAATAGTGGATCGTGGCTGGAAGTTAAGAACTTGGAGCAAAAAGAACAAGAAAAGGTAAAATATTCTATGTTGATTTTTGTTGGGCTCATGCCCATGCTGTCCAGCCAAAGGCCCAATGGCCTAATTCTATTCTCTTTTGGTTTCCATTCCTATTTGGAATTGGATTCGGTCTTTATTCCTATTTAGAGTTGGTTTTGCTTTAAGAGAAAGCACCACTCATTATCTATAAATAGGATAACTTTGGAGAATTATTCTATGCTCATTGATACAAATCTTTGAAAGACTTAAGCACATAAGAGTGTTTTTTGAGAGAGCTTTCATCAAGAGAGAAGAAAGAAGAAAAGTATTTGTTTTGCTGCAGTTTTTTTATTCCGACCAGCCAACTGCAAATCACGTTTGACGATTCGTTAACCGTTGGATCGAGCTGAAATTTTGACTGAGTGTTTGTAAATCTTAGTATTAGATTTGAACGGTGGAGATCGGATTTGGAGGCCCGTAGCATCTGAGTTCGAGCCTCTAACAACAATTTCGTGTTGTGGATTCTTTTTTCTTCAATTGATTAGTTGTTGCTCTTGTTGCTCTGTGTTTGACACTTATTGTGTAGTCAATTTGGAGAACTTTTGCAACCCTCTTATTATTATAGTGGAGTTTTTTGGATCTTTGTGATCCTGTGATTTTTACCTTCGATTTGAAGAGTTTTCCACATTAAAATTTGGTGTTCTTTATCTTCTTTATTTTCGGGTTCGCCTCTTCCTCGACATAACAGTTGTATCAGAGCCTTGGTTATTTATCCGGGTTGTTACGGAATTGAGGCGAATATGAGCAAGATGGTATGTTTAAATGGGAGAAATTATAATGTTTGGAGAAGCAAGATGAAAGATGTATTGTTCGTGAAGAAGATGCATCTACCCATTTTTTCAGCTCATAAACCCGAGAGTATATCTGATGAAGATTGTAATTTCGAGCATCAACAAGTATGTGGATATATACGACAATGGGTTGAAGATAATGTTCGCAACCATATTGTAAACGAGACACATGCGAGATCATTGTGGGAAAAGCTAGAGACTCTTTATGCTTCAAAAACTGGGAACAACAAGTTGTTCCTACTAAAGCAATTGATGACCATTAAATATAAGGAAGGCAGCCCTATCCTTGATCACATAAATGACTTTCAGGGTGTCCTTGATCAGCTGTCTGGAATGGGAGTTAATTTTGATGATGAGATACACGGACTTTGGCTTCTTAATACTCTGCCTGACTCTTGGGAAACTCTTCGTGTTTCTTTGACAAATTCAGCACCTGGAGGTAAGGTGACCATGGAATATGCCAAGAGTGGTGTATTGAATGAGGAAGTAAGAAGAAAATCTCAGGGTTCGACCTCACAAGCAGATATCTTGGTTACAGAAGACCGGGGGAGAGATAGAACAAGAGGCTCGAGGAATATATTTAAAAATAGAAGTAAGTCAAGGTCCAAATACCATAATATTACATGCCACCATTGTGGCAATAAAGGACATATCAAAAGGTTTTGCCACAAGTTGTTGCAAGACAATAGAGAAGGAAAGAAAGTTAAAAATAACGAGAACAATGTTGCTGCTATTGTTCGAGATGACCTTCTTTTTGCTTATGATGAAAATGTCATCAATTTGGTATCCCATGAGACGAGTTGGATAGTAGATTCTGGAGCTACCTCACATGTCACACCAAGAAAAGATTTTTTCTCATCTTATACTCATGTTGATTTTGGAGTATTAAAGATGGGCAATGCCAGTGAAGTTAAGGTGTTTGGTGTTGGTACAATTTGTTTGAAAACTAATAATGGTTCAATGTTAGTTCTTCAAGATGTCAAGCATGCTCCAGATTTCCCTTTCAATTTGATCTCCGCAGGAAGATTAGATGATGAAGATTAGATGATGAAGGTTACCACAATTCTGATAAAGTGTCACTTTCCACCAGATTTATGGAGTCATTAAGAATAGAACCCTGC
>MDKH01129074.1:0-12683 GCA_005239495.1 Nicotiana undulata
AAAGTTTCAAACTTACCCCTGATGGAGCTGGGAGTAACCACATCAATCCAAAGAAATAAAAAACAAAAAAAGGGAGTGGGGATAACAAAATCTTCATTCTTGAGGAGGAGTAGAGTTGACTTCTTCAGGAGGAGGAACGGCAGCTGCTTGAAGATCATGGGCTTCATCGGATGGAGAAAAGTCAAGACCCCGCTGGGTCTTCTCCATGGCCTCTTTAGATTTAGCAATCTCAGCATTGAGGTCGAAACCCTCCTGGCCCATTTCCATTAACGTATCATGACAAGCACTCATATACGCCCAACTCACGTCAACGGCTGCCGCCTCTTCAAGGTCACTATAATCCTTTGACCATGCCTGAATTTCAATCTTCAAGCTATCCTTCTCAGCTTCGGCGTCTTCAAGGGCAACCTTCAAAGGTACAACTGACTCCTCCAGAGTTCGAACTTTGACCTAGGCTTCAAGAAGATCCTCTTGAGTCTGGGAAAGATTCCGTACAAGTTCACTGGAGTATTCCTCCTTCTGCCCCAGCATATGCTTTAGATTCTTGATTTCCTCCGTGGCTTTCGACAACTGTTCAGCAAATGAGGATTCAAGAATATCTTTGTCCTTGTTGACCTGCCACTACTAACTCCGTAGCAACAATCCTCAACTGCTCCTTTAAGGTATGCCTTTCCTCTACTAGAGCATCCATGTCTATCCTTAAGCCATCATATTGTGCCTTCATATTGTCAAAATCAAATTGAAGCTCACGCAGCTCTTTCAACTCATTCTCTGAATTTGAAACTCTCTTCATGAGTTCTAAGTCAATAAGGCGCGTCTACAAAAAACAGTAAAACAATCAAATATGTTAAACTGTTATTCGAAGAAAATTATATGTATGAAAAATTCAAAGGCATACCTTCAAAGAGTTGTACACCACTTCGTTGGTCCAAGTAAGAGTTGAATGGCTGTCAAGTTTGGACCTCTCTTCAGAGCCGATCAGAGGTTTGAGCCACACTTCAGGCTCACCCGTCTTCTTAAAAAGACTCCCTCTGGCCGGAACCTCAATTATAACCCTCCGCATCTCCCTGCTGGAAGACCCTACTTCCATAAGAGAAGGCACAGAAGCAGGAACGGAGGGAGAAGCAACATATACGGACATACGAGGAGCCGAGGGAGCCACGGGCACATCAACAGATACGGATGGATGAAGGGCTGAGGAAATAACAGATACGGACGGAGGAGCGACAGTAATAGCAAGAGGAGCAGGAACACCAACAAAATTAGGAAAGATAGTAGCTAAGGGAACATCATCAGGGTCAAGCTCAAACCCCTCATGGAAAAGACGCTCGACAGGATCTTGAACCGGGGATTGAGATTCATCTCAGGAAGAAGAGGCCTAATTGCCAACACGAAAGGAAGACACTTGGGAGCAGATTCATCATCTGAAACTACTCGCCTTCTTCTCGACCGGTGCACCAAAGCACCCTCTCTTCCTTCTTCCTCTTCCCTTCCAGAATGGGGATCACTAACTTTCCTCTTCGAAGAACTGGCAAGGATGCTCGGAGCATGGGACAAAGACATCTTCGGGAGCGACGAACCAGATGCCCCACGGGCAGAAAACCCTATCAAGAAAAAAGGGAAACATTAAATGAGAATAAAAAGAACTCAGGCAAGGTAGGAAGTAAGAAAAACTTTGCTTACCGTGGGTCTTAACAATCCAATTGTACTTCATGGAAAAGTACTTCCAAGATCTTTCTTCAACAGGAGCGGCAGACAACATTCTTTCTACCCAATCACGAATATCGGAGACATTCTCGACGGTATTCATGATTGCTGAAAAAGAAGAGAAAAACAGATGCGGTATTAAAAACGCAATTCAAATCTAAATGAAGAAAATAGATACGAACCAAAAAGTACTTACGTGCACGGTTCCACTTCTCAGGGAAGGGAAGATTGTTTTCACCAACTAAAACAGCAGTGGGAACGACAACGTACCTGAGGTACCAACCTCTGTCTTTATCGTCTCCTGGGGTTACTAAAACTCTTTTACTCCGAGCAGCCAGAGTAAAAACCCCTTGACGAAATAAGACAGGAGAATATAAATGAATAAGATGGTGGAAGGTGAAGGGAACTGAAACCTTAGAAGCTAAAACTCTCAAGCAAGAAACTACTCGCCACACTAAAGGACCGACTTGTCCTAGACAGATATTGAAGAAGCAGCAAAACTCGATGATAACAGGGTCGATGTGAGGTTTAAATCCTAGTGTAAAAGGATAAGTGTAAACAAAGAAATAACCCGTTTTGTAAGACGTAATCCTCTAATTATTATTCGGCACAAGAATAGGAACATTAGACTCCCAAGAACACTCCCTGCGGACAAGAGGAATGTGACCTTCAGTAATAATTGTCGCATACTTCTCTACACTCTCCAAAGAAGAAGACTGTTCAGCGATAGATGAATTTTCCCTTGTAAAGACTATCTCAGCAGGAATAATTTCGTCAACTTTGGGTTCACGAATATCATCCTTACTCTTAGAAACAGAGTGAGAAGACCTAGCTCTAAGGGACAACAAAGACCTAGAGGAAGGAGGAGAAACCAGAGGGGAAGAAGAACCTCTAGTAGAGGCAGATCCCAGACTCCTCAGTCGACCACCTCTCCGGCTCCTAGATGGAGCAGAAGAAGATGCCAGAGTCTCTACGTCTATAACCTTTTCTGGTTGGTTTGATGAAGACATCTTTACGAAAACAAAGGAAAATTCTTTGCAAAAGAGGAATTAAGTATGGAAGTGTTCCATGAAAGTAAAGAAAGGAAGAAGACTATTTATACATAAGGGCAACCGTCAAAACATGGAAGAATAATGATGGAAAGTCACAATCAAAGATGTCACTTCGGGACTGATATACCTGCAAAAAGCCTTAAAAACGCCGATTTATTGCAGAGCCAATCAAAAAAGGACACATGGAAGGAGCATTAAATGGAAGTGATAAATGACGACTGTGTTCATAAAAAGATACAATGTTACGAAGCAAAGCGGCGGCAAAGTATTCCCGCCATAAATGCATATCCACTTACCAAATATTAATCGATAAATATATGGTAGGTGGGGGGACTATCTGTATTGGTAAAAAAGAGTCTCACACGTAAGCAAGACCTTGACAACTCAGCTAGCTACGTGGACCAAAGAAAACGTCACAGATGGACATGATTTTATAAAGAGGTACGAGATTAACTCAACAAGCACGAGCGCGAGATTGACTCGACAGGCACGGGATTGATTCGTCAGCCACGAGTGCATCAGCCACGGGAAACCCAATGAAGAAGAAGAGATGCGATCGTAAAGAACCCAAACAAAGTCACGGATAGATTCGAGAACCAACAGTTAATGACTTATACGTTATGTAACTCTTATATAATAGTAACGGTTATCCTTTGATGATCCTTTGTAACGCCACATTAATGTAATAATTATCCATTAATGAGCAATCATTACAGAAACCAAAACGTTATGCTAGGAAGCCCCTATATAAAAGGGAAGAATTGTAATCCATAGGATCATCTGAATTCTCGAATACAAACTGCTTTACTTTTCTGCATTCTATACTGCTTATTATTCCTTTATTCATTATATTATTCACTCGATTATCAGTAACCCGCGTTTATCCTAAAATAGCTTTGGTCAAGGAATCTCATTCTTTAGTTAAACAGTCATGAGGCCACCTCCGCCTGGTGAAGAGGAGGTTCCACATCCACTCAAAGAGAAGAAGAGGCGAAGGGCCTCGTCCCTTGGTATCCCGAAGCCTAAGAAGAGTAGGGCCCAAAAATCAAGGATCGACCCCGCCGCTTTACTTGCCGATGTGGCTCAAAAGCTTCAGGAGGAGGATGAAGCAATACAAGATGATGATGAATTCTTGTTGATAGTTTCGGAGGGGGGAAGCACTGAAGCTCCCGAGGTTGCCGAGCCGGCAGTGGCTGAGTTGGTTCAATCTCCAATTGGAAGAATCTCGGAGGGAGGTCCGAGCGGAGTCCCCAAGGCATCAGGTAGTAAGAGTGCGCCTCACTGTGGCGAAAGATCGACAGATGCTCCCGAAGGGTCCAACTTTGAGGCCTTTCGAATATAAGAGAATGTCCCAAGTGACTCGCTTGGGGCAATAAATATAGATAATTCACCGCATGGTCCTTCATTTTCCAAAGGGCAATTGATGCTCGGGCTATGAGAATTCCTCATGCGGTGTTGGCCCATGAAGGGAGAAAAATATTCCGAGAGTGATTTGCCGGGATCGAAGACAGTCCTAAGCCAGACGCGTCGTTCATTTTTGACGAAGCTCAATGTTTCTTGAAACAAGTAATTCCCTTTCCCTCTTACTCATGCTTGTGTCTAGTTCGCATCTTTTCAAGATTGGCTCTTTTCTTCGTATGAAGGCCATGTTGCTTCACCGAGAGGCATCTTCTAGATACCGGGCGGAGCTGACCCGATGTGAGGCCGAGCTCAAGAAGCTCGTGGAGGAGAGGGATGACATCAAACTCCTTTACATTCGAAAGGAGGAGGAGATTGTGACATTTCGAGCTTAACTTATGAGAGCTCGTCAAGATCAGACCGATATCATCGAGCAGGTAATGCAATTTCTTGAAATTTTGCTAAAGCTTAGCTTTAGTCGAACGCCAGCTCTAGAGTGTGAAGGAGGAAAGTCTGGCTCGATCCCGGAGGATCGAGGAGGTTGAGGCCAAGTTGGCCTCCGAGCTTGCAAAGGCTAAGGCTGAGTCAGAGGCACTTGTGGCCTCTTATCGAGATGATGCCAAGGTTGCGAATATTTGGGCACATGAGATCTCTGCTTCTGCTGAAATTAGATTATCATGTGCTCTCGATCATGCTAGACAGCAATCTCGGAGAGAGGCTCTCAAAGAGGTGCACGCTCGTGGTTTCAACCTATCAGCTGACATTGAGAATGCGAAAGCTTTGGAGGATGAGGTTGTAGCCTTTCTCTATGATGATGAAGGCTCTACCAGCGGGTCCGAGGGTGAAGGATATGAGGCCTCCGAAAAAGTTGCTCGTGGAGAAGCTGCTCGAGAGAAAGCCGGTCCTGAGGGGACTAGCCTCGACCGTAGTTAGGTTATAACTTCTTTTCTTTTCTTTTTGTAAGGCTTTGACCGACCTCTTGTACAGTATATATAATAGAAAGTTTCTCTTTGATGCCTTCATAAATTTTCCTTTCATGCCTTCATATGTTTCTTTGTCTTCATTGAAAATGTTGAATTTTTTTATTTATTGTAGTTCAACTCGTAATTGAAATAGACCCTTAAGCTTGTGAACCCTTAAGTTTTTGGGTTACATGAGGGCAAGTCCCCGAGTTCGAAATTTATTCGATTCCTTATTCCCGGGGTGTCTTGATCGAACCGATAGATGCGTTATCTTAAATAATCAATATGCGTTATCTTAAATAATCAAGTTCAAATGAATCTTGAACCTAGGATAAACCAAACCCTTGGGTTTTTACCAAATGATTGTTGGGTCTTCAGAGCTTACAACGATATGCTCTTTAGGCGAGTCTTCGAGCTGTAATTGACATTTGTTTGAGCTCGGAGTAGCTGAAACCTTGGGTTCGAATTGAGTGAGAGCGAGGTCTTGAACTCTAATTGTATTTTCCCTTAGGCTCTTTAGATCGACCCAACAAATGATTGTTGGGTCTTCCAAGCTTACAACAATATGCTCTTTAGGCGAGTCTTCAAGCTATAATTGACATTTGTTCGAGCTCGGAGTAGGGGAACCCTTGGGTTCGAATTGATGAGAGCGAGGTCTCGAACTCTAATTGTATTGGACCTTAGGCTCTTTAAGTTGGGCGAGTTCGGCCTCTAAAAATGGCTATTACTTTTCCCTTTTTGGCTAAAAGACTTAGTAAAATTTTCTTTATGCCTTAGCATGTGTTTTTTGTACCCATTGGGTTTTTCGAGGGTCCAATGATCGGGACCCTATTTTTTCTTAACTCGTTTGTGTTAAGATAATTTGATACCTCTTGAGGTTTGTTCGAAGGATGATATAATTGAAGCCTTTAAATTATTCGAGGGCTGATTTTATCGAAGCCCCTATTTTATTTGTTTTGCCGAGGGTAGCCTTATTTAACCGGTTTTTCAAAGTAATTGAAGGTCTTTTGTTTATAGCGGAATCGGACGTCTCCGAGCCACGTTATTTTGGTCTTAGCCTTTAATATGGTCGTAGCCTTTAATATGGCCGTAGCCTGCGGATAGATCTCTTGGAATTACTTCCCGATAACACTTTGAACTTGTTCGAAGTGTTAGTCCCCAAGTATGGTGGCCTTGGCATGTATATCGAGGGGTGCCTCTTTGAGGTCTTATGATTTAGAACTTAGATAACTCGAGTGTGCAGTCCCCGAGTGCTCGAGGTATGCTTGTACTTGGTCCTTGAGCCATTTTTCACAAGTGTTAGTTTTGCACAATGGATCCAAATCAAAGGTACATGACTAATACAATAGAAATTTTACTTCGAAACATGAGATGTTCGAGAAAAGAGAATGCTTCTTTGTATTATTTATACATGCGTACATGTTTTATTGTCGGGACTCGACTGATCTATATGGACACGGTTCATTCGACTGTTTGTCCCATTGCAAAATTTTCCTATCGAGACCCATTGATACTAGGTAAATTTCTCGAACACATAACATCTGAGGGTGATGCCCCCAGTATTCGAGGTTGATTGTAAAGAAGCCTTGGATACTATTGAATTATCCTCAGGTAGCACATAATTATTGCCTCGTTAAAAACCTCGCCAGAAAAACCCATTTGGGATAACAACCGGTCTAAGGGAAAAAGAGTGCAACGCGTACTTTAAAACTAAGGTCTTGATTTCTTGGATCAGATTCCTGCAATGAGTTAGTTTCGAATATTTAAGTAAATGAAAAAAAGAAGAGAAAACCATACCTTAGCAATAGTACTGCTTGAGGAGTGATATGTTCCAGTTATTCGACATCGTTCGCCGTTCTTTGTTCTGAGTTTATAAGATCCCTTCCCGACTATGTCAAGGATTTGGTAGGGTCCTTCCCAGTTAGGACCGAGTTTTTCTTCATTAGGGTCTTGAGTATTGATTGTGACTTTCCTAAAGACTAAGTCCCCGACTTTGAAGTGTCGAAAGTTGGTTCTTTTGTTGTAGTATCTCTCGATTCATTATTTTTGCGTGGCCATTCGAATGAGTGTTGCCTCTAATCTTTCGTCTAATAACTCGAGACTGGTGTTCATGGCCTCGTAGGTCGATTCTTCTGTATCATGTCGGAACCTAGCTCTGGGTTTGCCCACTTTGACTGGTATCAAGGCTTTGGAGCCATACACTAAGTAGAACATGGTTGCTCCTGTACTAGACTTCGACGTTGTCCGATAAGCCCATAGGACCTCGAGCAATTTTTCTGTCCATTTCCCTTTGGTTTCGTTTAGCCTTTTCTTCAAGTTTTGGATGATGGTCTTGTTTGTTGATTCGGCCTGTCCGTTCCCACCAGGGTGATATGGTGTCGATAATATCCTCTTTATTTTGTGATCTTCGAGGAATATCGTTACTTTACTGCCGATGAACTGTTTTCCATTATCACACACTATTTTCGCGAGTATCCCGAATTGGCATGCGATGTGATCCCATATGAAATCGATCACTTCCTTTTCCCTAACCTTTTCGAAGGCCTGTGCTTTAACCCATTTAGAGAAATAGCCAGTCATAAATAATATGAACTTAGCTTTACCTGGGGCCGATGGTAGAGGACCGACGATGTCCATTTCCCATTTCATGAATGGCCATAGGGATAGAACCGAGTGAAGTTGTTCGCCGGGTTGGTGGATCATCAGTGCGAACCTTTTACATTTGTCGCATATTCGAACGAACTCCTTAGAGTCTTTTTCCATGCTATCCCAATAATATCCTGCTCTGATGACCTTTCGAACTAGTGACTCGGCGCCAGAATGGTTTCCACAAGTGCCTTCGTGGATTTCTCACAGAACATAGTCAGTATCTCCTGGTCCCAAGCATACCGCCAATGGACCATCAAACGTTCTCCTGTATAATGTTCCGTCTTTGTCTAATGTGAATCGAGCGACTTTAGTTCGTAAGGCCCTCGATTCTTTGGGATCCGATGGTAACTTCCCGTTCTTTAAATATTCGATGTATTTGTTTCTCCAGTACCAGGTTAAGATTGTGGAATTTATTTCAGCATGTCTTTCCTCGATTCCAGATCTCGAGAGTTGGACGACAGTCCCCTAGTTGATCCCATCTTCTTCGACCGATGATCCCAAATTGGAAAGTGCATCGGCCTCTGTATTTTGTTCTCGAGGTATATGTTGTAGAGTCCATTCTTTGAAGCGGTGCAAGGTTACCTGCAATTTGTCTAAGTACCTCTGCATCTTGTCCTATCGAACCTCGAAGGTTCCGTTTACTTGGTTAACTACCAGTAGGGAGTCGCATTTAGCTTCGAAGACTTTCGCTCCCAAGCTTTTAGCTAGCTCGAAACCTGCAATCATAGACTCATACTCGGCGTCCTTGTTATTCAATTTGACAGTTTTAATTAATTTTCTAATAATATTTCCCGTGGGTAGTTTCAAAACAATGCCTAGCCCGGACCCTTTTAAATTCAAGGCTCCGTCCGTGAAGAGGGTCCATACCCCCGATGATGTACCCGATTTTAGTAAAAGTTCCTTTTCTACTTCAGGTATGAGGGTTGGTGTAAAGTCGGCCACGAAGTCTGCCAAAATTTGAGACTTGATGGTCGTTCGGGGTTGATATTCGATATCGTACCCGCCAAGTTCGACGACACGTTTGGCCAATCGTCCTGATAGTTCGAGCTTGTGCAAAATGTTTCAGAGTGGATAAGTGGTTATCACACATATGGGGTGGCACTGGAAATATGGCTTTAATTTTCTACATGAGCTTATAATGCTAGTGCCAATTTTTCTAAGTGTGGATACCTGGTTTCAGCATCTCCTAAGGTCTGACTTACGTAATAAACTGGAAACTGCGTACCTTGCTCTTCTCGAACTAGTACACCACTTACCGCTATCTTGGACACTACCAAGTATAAGTACAACTTCTCGTCTTCCTTTGAAGTGTGGCGCAGAGGTGGGCTCAATAAGTATCGTTTCAATTCCTCCAGTGCTTGTTCACATTCCGGGGTCCATGCAAAATCATTTTTCTTTTTGAGTAAATAAAAGAACCTGTGAATTCGATCTGACGACCTCGAAGTGAATCGACCCAAGGCAGCTATCCGTCGGGTTAGCCTTTGTGCGACCTTCACACTGTCTACGACGGTGATATCCTCGATGGCCTTAATCTTATCTGTGTTGATTTTGATTCCCCAATTTGATACCATGAAGCCAAGGAATTTTCCCGAGCCGACCCCGAAAGCATATTTTTCGGGGTTAAGTTTCATGTTGTACTTCCTCAAGATTTCGAATGTTTCTTGCATATGAGTCAAATGGTCCTCTGCGCGTAGTGACTTAACTAACATATCGTCAATGTAAACTTCTATTGATTTACCTATCTGTTCTTCGAACATTTTGTTAACTAGGCGTTGGTATGTAGCCCCTGCATTTTTTAGCCCGCAGGGCATTACATTGTAACAATAGGTTCCATACTTAGTGATAAAAGAGGTCTTTTCCTGGTCTACTGGGTCCATCTGGATTTGATTGTACCCAGAATAGGCGTGGATAAAGGTAAGGATCTCGTGGTCGGCCCTGGCATCGTTCATGCAATAAATGTTAGGCAGTGGAAAAGAGTCTTTCGGACATGCTTTGTTCAAGTCCTTATAGTCTACACACATTCTAAGTTTGTTCGCCATTTTGGGGACTACGACTACCTTAGCTAACCATTCAGGATATTTTACTTCCCGAATAGACCCTATTTTAAGATGTTTGGTTACCTCCTCCTTTATGAAGGCGTGCTTTACCTCGGATTGAGGCCTTCTTTTTTGCTTCACCAGTCTAAACTTGGGATCCAGGCTCAACCAATGAGTTTTTATCTCTGGCGGGATTCCTATCATGTCTAAATGGGACCATGCAAAGCAGTCCATGTTATCAATAAGAAATTGAATGAGTTTTTTCTTGAGCTCGGGGTTCAACCCCGTTCCCAAGTATATCTTTCATTCGGGTAGATACTCGATCAGTATCACATGTTCTAGCTCATCAACCGTTGACTTGGTTGCATCTGATTCTTCGGGAACGATGAAAGTTCGAGGAGTGAGAAAATACTCTTCTTCTTCTTCTTCTTCTTCTTCTTCTTCGATTACCTGTTTCTCTGATTCGGTCGAGGCTAGGGACGGTGATTGCTATTTGGCCGATTGCTTATCTTTGGCGCTCGATTTATCTGAGGTCGAAGGTGATGATATCAGTGTCACCTCATCGACTACAATCATTTCCTTTGCAGCGTGTTGCTCCTCATAAAGTGTTTTCACACCGTCCACTGTTGGGAACTCCATCATTTGATGAAGGGTCAATGGTACTGCCCTCATGTTGTGGATCCAAGGCCTTTCGAGCAGTGCATTATACCTCATTTCACCTTTGATGATATGAATTTTTGTGTCTTGGATGGTCCGACCACGTTCACTGGTAAGATTATCTCCCCATTTGTTGTTTCACTAGCCATGTTGAAGTCTTTTAGGACTCGAGATGAAGGTACAATCTGGTCTAGCAAGTCGAGCTGCTCTACGACCCTCGACCTGATTATATTTGATGAGCTACCTGGATCGACTAGAACACGTTTAACTTGAATTTTATTTAACAAAATAGAAATTACCATGGCGTTGTTGTGCGGCTGAGAGATGCCTTCTGCTTCTTCGTCGTTGAACGATAGAGTGCCTTCGGGCACATAGTCTCGAATCTGTTTCTTTCTTACGATCGATACTTTGGTGCGTTTGAATATAGGCCCTTGCGGGATGTCGACCCCGCCGACGATCATGTGAATAATATGCCGAGGTTCTTCTTGCTCGTTCTTTCTGTTGGCATCTTTTTCCTTGAAGTGATTTTTGGCTCAATCTCTAAGGAACTCTCAAAGACGGCATTCGTTGATTAATCGAGCTACTTCCTCCCTCAGTTGTCTGCAGTCTCCGGTCCTATGGCCATGTGTGCCATGATACTTACACATTAGGTTAGGGTTTCTTTGAGAAGGATCAGTTTGTATAGGTATGGGCCACATAGTGTCTTTGATCCTTTCGATGGTCGATACAATCCCCGATGCATCGACGTTGAAATTATACTTCGATAACCGAGGTGCTTCTATGGGATCCGCATATTTTTCGAAACTAGTTTTACTTATGAGTCCCCAAGAGTTCTGCCCTCGATCTCCCCTTTGATCGTTTCGGGCGGAATTTTGTCCTGAAACATTATTCATTCGATCTGAAACATACGGCTGATACCGATCTTTATTCGGCCTTGATTCTCTATCAATATCTCTATGGCTTTTACCTGTCGATCGATTCAGATGTACAAAACCTGAGGGGGCTCCCAGTTGGTCATCCTCAACCCTAATCTTCGACTGATATCGGTTGTGAACATCTGCCCAAGTCACAACTAGGTACTCTATTAAATTCTGCTTCAACTGGCGTGATGCGATCGAACTCCGCTCGTTTAATCCTCGGGTGAAAGCTTGAACATCCCAATCGTCAGTAATTGGTGGTAATTCCATACGTTCCATTTGGAATCAAGACACAAACTCTCTTAGCATCTCGTTATCCCTCTACTTCACTTTGAAGAGGTCCGATTTTCTTGTTGTGACCTTTATGGCCCCAGAATGTGCCTTAACAAACAAATCCGCCAACATGGCGAACAAATCGATAGAGTTCGGTGGCAAGTTGTGATACCAATTCATAGCTCCCTTCGACAGGGTCTCCCCAAATTTCTTTAGCAGTACAACTCGATTTCGTCATCCTCCAAATCATTACCTTTTATGGCACACGTATAAGAAGTGATGTGCTCATTGGGGTTTGAGGTCCCTTTGTATTTAGGTATATTGGGCATGTAAAACTTCTTTGGGACGGGCTTCGGAGCCTCACTCAGAGGGAATATCTTTTGCACAAACTTCTTAGAGTCCATTCCCATTAAGATCGATGGTGCCCCCGGTATCTGATCAACTCGAGAGTTATAAGTTTACCCCTTCTTGTCGTTAGACTCGATTTTCTTTTCTCCCGATTCTATTCTCTTAGTAAGCTACTCTAGCATTCTCATTATAGCAGGGTCGGTTGTCGAAGTATTATCACCCGCTCTTTTTGGCACTGGCTCGGAATGACGAGTAGCCTCTTGTTCGACCCTATTCGTTGTCCTATGCTGATTTTGAAACTGAGTAATGGCGTTTTGTTGGGCTTGTAGCATTTCAAATATAACTTGGACACTGGAACCTTCGTCTCCTCGGCCCTATGTACCTCGATCGTTAGTTCGACCCTCTCTCCGTACGCTTTCATCAAGGTCCCCACCTAAATTCGCATTCAAATCAACATGCGAGCTGACATCGACCGGGTTGACGGGCGGTGCTCCTCCGAGGTCAGCCTATGGCACCTCAATTCTTGGAGCGATAACATTCTGGTTCTCTCCATGGAGTCCGAGACCGTTGTCGCCATGTGTAGATGTGTTTTGTGAGTTTGACATGATTTAACCTGAAAAGAAAATTCTTGACAAGAAACAAGTGTAAAATAGTGTGTTATACCAGAATTAGCACTGAACAATC